>JBCFYV010000003.1:54491883-54521662 GCA_039000515.1 Timema cristinae | reverse complement strand
ATAAATGTTTTATCAAATTAATGGTGTAACTGTTTTAGAAACACCTGGTTTACCACCCGCTTTCCACTCCCTAAATATTTTTTCCAGATCCGGTAATGAGCAATGCTATTCTTATGAGAGAAAGTAACTCTCTGACTATAGGAAGGGTTTATGTGGGAGAAAATGATCCAACTTCGTAATGTGGAGGATCAATTTTATTCTTATGGGAGAAAGTGATCCCCTCACGAGAAAGTTATCCTTCTCATTCTGTGTGAGGAGGATCAATGTTAACCTTATGAGAAAAGTGAGTTGGAACTCTCATCTCACCTTCTACTTGTTAAGTAGCTATTTTAAAAATTACTAAGCCTAAGTTATTTAATAATTAGAGAGATATTTCGAATCGGCTCAAAGTGTATCAAAACTTTCTACTTCCTCCAAAATGTCTCAAAAATGCTATATGTGTCAAGGTCGAAGAGAAGATTATTACTATGTCAACTATCAATGAAGTTACCAGCAACGCTCGTTGAGTGGACTGCAAAATTATATACCTTCATCAGGGCTAGTATAATATTATATATATATTTTTTTTACGCATCACACTTGGTTGCCACTGAGGGATAGTTGGGGATTTAAATTTAGTCCAAGTAGATAATTGTCTCACACTCGAAAACTATACGCAAATTGAGGGACGTTTCCTTTAAATTCAACCTTATTTATTTTCAACCCACAATCTTACTTTGAAATTCGTGGTACCCAAACGGGTTAGTCCCTCTTTAAAAAACAAACTATAATTAAGAATTAACGCCAAACTCCTAGGGGTAGAGATATATAAACACAAATATACTCGTAACTTGACCTAGAAGAGCAACTATTTTAAAGTAAACACTTAAATGTTCCAAACAATAATACTAAATTGTTTTAGACACCAGCTGATATCAAACCAAGTTTCTTTTGAGCTTAGGCCTTTATTATATTTACTATCAACTTTGTTGGTCGCATGGTCTAAGACGCTACTCTCGTAAATAGACTATACTGCCGATAACGGGGAGTTCATGAGTCGATACCAGTTGTATGTGCTTAGGGTGTTTTTTTCTAAACGTTTTCCCATTTTAATTCCATGAAAATGCGGGTAAATTTCCTTTAAATTAAACCTTTCTCATCTCTAGACAATTAGCGTGACTATAAAATAAACGTATAACCCAAATATGTAATAAGACGCGGTAGTAAAGTGCTTTGTGTTAATAATCAATTTTAAAGAGTGAGTTAGTTAGGATGTCTTGCTCCTGAATGCTACTGTATATTTCACAAACTTTACATCTACCAGCAGACCTAGCATAATGCCAGCTCTTCCCACTGGCATGCTTGACATTTTCCCGGGAGATCAAGACGTAAACTAAAATCTTTCTTTCTTTAGTGAAATGCTAGTGCTTTCATGTTTTTCAACAAAAAAATACAGAAAAGCTTGTTTCTTTGAAAGTCATAAGAAGGTTATTGAGAGATGACCATTGAATAGAAAAATAGACTCGTGCAGAGCCTAGAGATGAAAATGTTCTGATAATACTTTAATCAGAAAATTTTCCTCAGTGGTGACTTATGACCTACGACTTAGACGTAGTGATTAGGTTGTAGACAGGTGGCACACCGAACCTAATATACACATCCAAAATGACGTTTAAGTATTATATTAGATGATAAGACGTCCGACACCTTGGCTCAGTCGGTAGCATGTCCTTTTGTCTGAGATAGGTCCCGGGTTTGATTCCTGACATGGCAAAAAAAAAAAATCGTGAATTAGGGTTCGGCCAGAATGACAAGCGTGCGAGCGAGTGCGCAAGCGACTGGGTGGCCAGACTGGCGAGCGCGTAATTAGCAGACCCTAGTTCATTAGAGAAGATGTATCTGTCAAAGACACTTGGTACATCTCTGTTCCTCGAAAATTCTTAAAGAAAATATTGTGCATTTATAAAAAAGAAAAAAAATAGGAGTGCATACAATTAATAACTTGAGAAATGTGTATGGTACTGTAATGAAGTGTTTTAAAATCAGATTAGCCGCACCAGTGGCGAAATGGTGCGTTGCACTCGATAGCTTTTGACTAGGAGGCAAAGGTTCGAATCTTGGCTCAGTGAACTGAAGGTGATTTTTAAAACTTATTTATTGTTGTGGTTTTTTCATGCTCTCTCCAAAATAATGGTGATTCTTATTTGTAATGGCCTACTTTGATTATAATATTGAAGTATTTTAACATATCGGGTTTACATATATACATTATATTATTTATGGTCTTACCAATTAAATTAGGCCATTAATAGCAAGTGTGTTAAACCTATCACTGATAGAAAAAAGTCAATATTCATGTCAAAATAAGAAGTTTCCCTATAACTCTATGAACCAACGTATAATAATATTGCCTAGCGCCTGTAAACTAGACTGTACTGGGTCGAGCGCGTGCGCTTGAAATATAGAACCAGTTCTATCTTTCAAGCTCGCTCGCTCCAGTGTGGCCACCTCCCATTACAACCAATGTGTTTTATTTTATATTTTTGACGCTCGCTCCAGTAGGGCCGTACCCTAATAGTGGGTTTCCCCTTTCTTAGTAGTAAAATAAATGCCAGGATTTGGGTTTTGTGTCTGTTCTAGATTTAAGTTAGTTCATAAATTTTGTGCTGATATAATCAGTCGTTTCAGAAAGCGTACGTTAAGATCCTCAAATAAATAAATAAAAAAAAGTCATGGAAGTTGAGAGCGGGTGATGCAAAAATATTTATCAAAACCTAAGCTAAGCTTAATTTTTATCAACTACCATATTGTTCCATTAAATTTTCTAATGATTGAATCCCAAGGGAAGGGGATGTATCAATAAAGTTTTCGATTATAATATTAAGGTATTAATATATCTGGGTTACATCAGACTTGACGTTAGCGACACATTCAACCACCAAGCGCTATAATCGATACAAGAGTGTGAGAAGATAAGTGAAATTGTTTATATTGCCTTATTTTAATTTGATTCTTTTTATATATCTTTTTAGCACCTTGGCCTACAAACCATTCGGGTTGTACGCTTATTTATATACTACGCTAATGGAATAGGGATGAGTAGGTTTGAATCTTGAGGAATTGTACGGGTACTTGCGTGGAGAGAAAGTGGGAACACATTTAGGAAAAACCAGCTTCTGTACATCCGACTGGGATCAAACCACGATCCTGCTGTAGTCCACAGTCTAGTATATTGTGAGAGTAGCGCCCTATACAATTTTGCCACCGAAGTGTGTCATTGTTACTCAATTGATAAGGTGTCAGGTCTCAACGTCTTTAGACTAGATTAAATTTAAGGAAAAAATTGAAAATGTTCTATTATATTTTACAAAGTTACAAATATTTTTCTGTGCAATATTTTTCTACTCATGTCTCTACCAGAGAGGAGTGAGACGAAAGAATATATGAGTAGAGGACAGTTCCAATTGATTGATTGAACATGTTTGATAGAGATTTTTCAAGCGTTCATTTTGTCCACGGTGGAGTGTGTGTATGAGGTTGAAAGGGTGGGTATGAGGGAGGGAGGGGGTAGAGGATGTACGGTAAGGGAGGTCGTTTTGTCAACAAGGTCGCGTCATCCAATTACAGACATTTTCTGAAGACCTCCCGCTTTGCCCTCTTCATTGAATCACTTGGACCCTTTCGAGATTATTTGTTACCGCAGTCCAGAAAACCCGTGTAAAGTTGATTGCTTCAGCATAACGTAAATACTGAAAAATACACTCAGGTCAAAATGAAAAAAAAATAAAAAAAATGTTTGATGAAAATACAGTTTTTAGTATTGATGGCTTCAGAGAATCATATTGAAAAACTATTTCATGTGTTTTCAAGTTCAATCTTAATTATCCTTTTTCCTAATTATACCTCATTTAAATATAAATAAATATAGTTAATTATACATAAAATATAACCTATACTTAATAAATATAAATGCACTACTCACTTAGTCCCAGATTTGATTTTCAGAAAGGTCAATACAAAACTAGCATTGGTTAAATTGGAATTTTTTAACGTCCATAATTAAGAAGTGATTGTTGGTCGATCTAATTTCTGGCCAAGCTAACCAACCAATTCTCTCCCATCATTTCGATAATTTTTTGTACTACTACTACCACTACTACCACCACTACCACCACTAATACCACTACTACCACTAACACCACTACTACCACTACCACCACTACCACCACTACCATCACTACCACCACTACCACTACCACACCACTACCACCACTACTACCACTACCATCACTACCACCACTACCACTACCACCACCACTACTACTACCACTACCACCACTACCACCACTACCACCACTACCATCACTACCACCACTACCATCACTACCACCACTACCACTACCACCACTACTACCACTACCACCACTACCACCACTACTACCACCACTACCACCACTAATACCACTAATACCACTACTACCACTAACACCACTACTACCACTACTACCACTACCACCACTACCACCACTACCATCACTACCACCACTACCACTACCACCACCACTACCACCACTACTACCACTACCATCACTACCACCACTACCACTACCACCACCACTACCACCACTACTACCACTACCACCACTACCACCACTACCACCACTACTACCACTACCACCATTACCACCACTACCAACACTACCACCATTACCACCACTACCACCACTACTACCACTACCATCACTACCACTACCACCACCACTAATACCACTACTACCACTAACACCACTACTACCACTACTACCACTACCACCACTACCACCACTACCACCACTACCACCACACCTACCACTACCACCATACCACCCTACCACCACTACTACACACCACTACCACCACTACCACTACCACCACTAACCACTACCTACCCACCACTACCACCACTACCATCACTCACCACCACTACCACTACCACTACACCACTACCACCAACTAACTACCCACTACACACACCACTACCACCCCAACTACCACCACTACTACCACTACCACCACTACCACCACTAATACCACTACTACCACTACCACCACTACCACCACTACCACCACTACTACCACTACCATCACTACCACCACTACCACTACCACCACCACTACCACCACTACCACCACTAATACCACTACCACTACCACCACTACCACCACTACCACCACTACTACCACTACCACACTACCACCACTACCACTACCACACCACTACACCACTACCACCACTACTACCACTACCATCCACTACACCACTACCACCACCTACCACTACACACTACACACTACCATACACCACTACACTCACCACACTACCACCACTATACCACTATACCACTACTACCACAAACTAATACCACTAACCACTACACACTAACCACTACTACCACTACACCACTACCACCACTACCACCACTACACCACACTACACTACCACCACTACCACCACTACCACTACCACCACCATACCACCACTACTACCACTACCATCACTACCACCACTACCACTACCACCACCACTACCACCACTACCACCACTACCATCACTACCACCACTACCACCACTACTACCACTACCACCACTACCACCACTACCACCACTACTACCACTACCACCATTACCACCACTACCACCACTACTCATTCGTGTAATACGTTTATTTACTAACGGATTAGGGATGAGTAAGGTTTAATTTAGAAGAAATGTATCCGTATTTTACAACTATACATTGAAGTAATACACAATGGTAGACATCCAAAGCAGCTACAAGAAATAAATGAACATTCCTCTAATCATGGAGAAATACAATTTTAGGTGAGATTAACTCTGTATACATTTTAATGTGTATAATATTTATTAAGAGTAGGGTAAAAAAATTGTTTTAAACATTTTTCTAAAGAACTTGCCCGAAATTGCAACAATGAAATTTCCAACCTTATGACGTATAACGTTAGGTCATTTCCTAATCAGATTTTCCAAATACAGTGTTTTTACAGTGTTGACATATTTGTTTTACTTGATTATTTTATCAAATCTAATGTCAGATGATCAAAGATTTTGGTCCCTAAATAACTTTGTTGCAACCCAACTTCTTCTTGATCTAGCATCAAGCTGATTGACAATTTGATAATTGAAGGCTTAATATAATGTTTGTGCAACCAGCCCGAAGAATATTAACGATGTGTTATAAGTGCATTTGCCAAGAATAGAACTGATATACCAGGTGTGGTTTAGGTTCTAAGGTTAAGTTAGTAGGTCATGTGTTGGTATAGTCAGGTGGTTTATAAAGCGCCCACTAAATAAAAACTATTTTTACATAATGATATATGAGCTGCATATTTGTCTCGATATACAACTATTGTAGGTATAAGAACCATGATCATCAAGACCTGCAGTCAGACACCATAACACCGTAAGCAAAGAAAGTACGAGGAATATGTGCACCTTGGAATTTATTTTGATATGTAAAATATATATAATACCTTATTATTGTATTAGTAATTGGACCCGATATAAAAAACTATTTTAGCTTCTTTTATTAGTACTGTTACGAATTAAGATTATAAAATATTCATTTTAGAAAACATTCTAAATAATGATAAAGTAAGGAGCAGTAATGATTATGGTTAAGAAATAGATAAAAATTTAAGATTATCAATATAAAGTGAAAGGATATCATACACTGATGAATTAATAAAATGTTAAAAATTATTAAAAGTATGAAATCGATATACTTTAATGTTCAAAACTGGTTAAACTGTGCTTTCAACGAGCATAAATATGTCATGATAAGTTTAAAAATATATCAATATCATCACCAACAATCATGTCAGCAAGAATTGAATTGGCTTTCTTTTAAACACCAATTATATGCAAAAAGGAGTATTGGGACTAAATAAGAATAAGATTTAGATTCTATACTTAAATTTATATTAATTATTAAAGTTTAATCACAGTCCAAGACCTTACAATCACATTATTTTTTATAAATTTTAAATACGCTTTACCTATGAGTTTAATTGTATTTATTTATTCAACATCAGTGTTGGAATGTAATCTATGTGTTATCCTCAATTTTTGTTCTAGATATTTTAATTATATTTTAATATGTTGTATGATTATGTAATTTTTTTTGACTTGTCAACTTATGGTTATGCTGTTGATGATGTTATTGATACATTTTTAAACTTATCATGACATATGTATGCTTGTTGAAAGCACCGTTTACCGGTTTTTGAACATTAAAGTATATTAATTTCAATCTTTTTATAATTTTAACATTTTATTAATTCATCAGTGAATTATATTCTTTCACTTTATATTGCTAATCTTAAGTTTTTATCAAAGTCTTAACTATAATTATAAAACATGATTAATGTACGAGTTTCCCAAGGTAAAATGTTTTAAGGTTTTTATTATTGTGATCCGATTGCTTGGTAAATGAAGCTGTAAATTAATTAAAGTGTATAGTAATGCAAACCTCCGAATCCTGTTATAGTTCTGTAATAAATAGACCATACACTTATAGTTACCTGCTTTTAGATATATTTTTAATTATCTTTCATCCAAATTGAGAACTACTTTATATAAATCTACAAAATCACTTTATATTAATTTGGTTATTTAACGAACAAATTAATATATACATTATTTAAAAGTCTCATGGAATCAAATCATGTGTTCTCAAATAAGTTGGTGAACCCTTTAAACACTATACAAATGGAAGAAACTTTTTTTTAATGCTACTTGATTACAGTTTGGCGTGCTGCTCTTCCCGCCACAAGGGAATTTCAACAACACAGTCATTACCTTGAAATTACTTCGAGTTATGCAACTCAACCCTCCACTGGCCATTATGTTTGTATCATACGGTCAAAGCAAGACAGTTTGGTTTGATTTAGGGGAAAGAATGAGTATAGAGATGGGAATGGAATTTACTTCCATTTATTTGGAGGCATGATGGAAAATTTTAGGAAGGAAAGCCAACTTTAAAACCTATAATAGAGAAGGAACTCGGTGGTAACTGTATTTAATTCGAAAATACTGCATCTTTTCGATAACTTTGTACTCAATAAAACTACGACATTTTATCAAATATAGTTCCAATACTCATTCACCTTGCAAATATGTTAGAAAATGTTCATGAAAAGGAAAATAAACTTTAAGTAAAACCATATAATATTTGTGAGGTGGAAGAATTTGTGATTAGTTTATTCTAGTAACTTTTCAATCATCAAAAAAGGCCAAACCAACGTCACAAATGTATGTATGTGTGAGAGTTTCAATAGAAAGAGAGAGCTTAACACATTTGTTAAACAGACAACCAAAACTATATATATTTTTTATGGCTTATATAAATTTATGAGTATGAGTTTTCGGACAGATTTATGAGTTCTTCATAACCTTATTTTTAGTTTTTATCACTTTACAATGTTTTTCAGGATTCTCTATCTTCAAATAATTACAAAATTTTCAAATTCATAAAACATTACATGACTTATGAAAAATGGGTTATTGACAATAGTTTTAATTTCGAGAACACGATCAACATTATTTCCCCCGCTAAAAAATATCATAAAATTGTTAAAATATATTTTATAACTTCGTTTTAATATCCACTTTGCAATTATAACACTGCATCTCTATTCTTTCTCACGTTTTAAAATAAATAAAGTATACAATCATTAGATAAAACAAAACAAACAAAAAAATAGAGAAGTTACTCCACGTTCAAATAAAAAAAAAAAAATTTGTTATATCACCATGTAGAAAATTACAATAAATTTGAGTTTTTAAAAAATTCATATTCATAATATTGGTGGAAGTTGTAAAATCAAATTTATCTTTTCTGATTTCTAAAAATTCTCTATTTTCTGGGCAGTAGTTTGAATCTGATCCTATCAGAAGTGATTCGTAATTGCATCCTCATCTTGCTATATAGATGCCAATTTTGGTTTTCTTCATTAGATGATTGAGTCTTTTTCTTCTAATCTTTACTGAAACGTATCCAGGTTTATACTCAATATAAATGAGTCGGAGGCACTATAATAACTTAAGGAGCTACTTTCCAGTAATATAATTAATGTAAGTTTGTAGATTTTTGTGGTCAATATGCGTTTTTTAAATATTATAAAATAGATATATAATTTAAGCTATTGTGTTGTTTTGTGGAAACTATTTGTGCGGACTATATGAATAACTGAATTAAGGTTAATACTTATATCCGAATCAGGCGAATAAGTAGTCGCATGGTATAAGCAGGGGTCCAGGCTGTTTTTTTAGCTCTACCATGTAAATGTATTGTGTGTTGACATCCATATATCCTATGGATGTCAACACACAATACATTTACATGGTAGTTAAAGCCTCCTTTCTTTATTCCTGGAATCCATCTTTGAAATTTCCTGTTTTTAGATTTCTCTGGTTTTATTGGAGCAATCCCTCTACCTTCCTGCCATTTTTCAGTTTTTCAGCTCATCTGGAAGTGTGTTTTTTACGGACAGATCTATATATATAAAAGATATGTCCGTAAAAAAGACACTGTTTTCTAAAATGTTTTATCTGTGTACAGTAGCCCCATGGCTTCTTTGGTGCTGACTTTTGACAGTCAATATTTAGGTATGTACCTAAATGTTGACTGTCAGAATTGACAGCTGCTAAACACATGTTTTTGAAGATTATATATATACACACATCTAAATTCAACCCTCTTGAGCCCTAACTCACTAGCATAATTAGTACATATGCGAATAACCTGAACAGGCATTATTAAGACGAGGTGTTAAAAAAAGTAAATAAATTTTCAGATCACAAAGGATTATACTCTTCTACATTATTAAGTGCCACATAGATACATTATTATTATTAGCACTGCGTCTTACTACCCATTCGGGCTATATGCACTTACGCTAATGTGTAATGGTAGGGTGATTGTAAAATGAAATGAAGGACCTACAGTTTAACGTGGAATCCGAAACCATGGTGGAGGCCTGGCATTCCCCATATTCACAAGATGTTCTTGTCAGAGGTGAAGGAAGGGTTTGGCAATCAGATAAATCTGAGCCGGGACAGAGGATTGAACCCCGGACCACAGCACAGAAGTCCTACAACTTACCCCTAGACTACCAGGTCACCCCACACAGATACAAAACAAGTGAATGAGAAAATAGCTGGATCGGCGCAATATTGTGAGAATCCAAAGAAGATAACATATGGGCTATTGATCCTAGCTTTAATGCATAACCAACCCTCCAAAGATTATTATTATTATTATTATTATTATTATTATTATTATCATACATGTGGATTCCAGCAAAGTTTGGTTTAACCATAGTAAATAGCTATAAGAAGGAAATGGCTTTCCGTATTAAGTGATAATCCATAAGACCAGAACGAAAAACCAATCAGTACACAAGTTGCAATAAAGTCACCAATAGCTCAGCACCCTTCAATCTTTTACAAATATTTGTTTAGAACATTATAAAATCATAAAAATGTACTACTTTATTCAAGACCAAAGAAAATTTCTATGACACACAAATAAGCAACTTAAGTCACAAAATAGGTGACCTGGTGGTCTAGGGGTAAGGTGTCAGACTTCTGTGCTGGCGGCCGGGGTTCAATCCTCGGTCACGGCACAGATTTATCTGATTTCCAAACCCTTCCTTCACCTCTGACAAGACATCTTGTGAATGTGGGGAATGCCAGGCCTCCACCGTGGTTCGGATTCCACGTTAAACTGTAGGTCCTTCATTTCATCTCTCAATCACCCTACCATTACACATTAGCGTAAGTGCGTATAACCCGAATGGGTAGTAAGACGCGGTGCTAATAATAATAATAAAAAATAATAATAAAATAATATACAATAATAATAATAAGTCACAAAACCATACACAAAAAAACAGTTTTGTACAGGTTACAACAAATTTAATGAAGAATACAAAATTAATGTTACTACAACAAAAAATTTTTCAGTCCACATTATATTTTGGTAGACTGTACAAAACTGTTTTATCTGTATGTTTTAGAATGTTTTCTAAAATGTTTTATCTGTGTACAGTAGCCCCATGGCTTCTTTGGTGCTGACTGACAGCTCACAGCTGACTTTTGACAGTCAATATTTAGGTATGTAACTAAATGTTGACTGTTAGAATTGACAGCTGCTAAACACATGTTTTTGAAGATTATATAGATCGGCGTAGGGATACATAATTTGGTATGGTAGCTTTTAAAATCCGTCAGCTGTCAGCTGTCAGTCAGCACCAAATAAATCATGGGGCTACTGTAGCATATCCCACCTACTGGTAAAGAACCAACTTAAAAAGCAGCATGGTCTAAAGCAGCGATTGTAAACTCACATGCTTACATAACTTTTACATTAATATTCGGTAAGCAGTCAAACACACTTACAAAAAGTTATAATTTAGTGATAGTTTTAATATTAATTCTGAATAACCAAATAATGCATAGCAATTTAAACTGTGCTAGAAAATGTTGTCATCACTTTAGATATTTTATTGGAGGAATTTTTATTTAAATGGTTTAGTAAATTTTGCTTTTAGTACTACACTATCCCACATGAACATATGGATAAATATAATTTTTAAATATTCAGTAAAGTATATGATTTAAAATAAATAGCGTAGAACATAGAATAGACCTACATAGGCGATCACGTGGAATAAACGTGTGGTTCTTTATTAGCTAGTTTGCTGTTGTCAGAAGGTTCTATTCCTTATTACCTACTCACTAGTGCGATTAAAAATTGCATGGTCTGGACGGGTAGTAAGACACGCTAAAAAGACAAAAGTATATAACATATTTAAGCTAACATACATATATATAGGGTGTGGTCTATAAAACATCTAGTATTTGTGAATCTGGCCTTTAGGACCAGTTTCGTAGTCTTACCTAGCACACCTCAAGTACGGCTTGATACTATAAAACGACACCAGCTTAACTCGGTTGGAATGGGCCAGTTTCACATATTAAATTGGCCCATTAAATTCTGGTATCGTCTTGTATTAATTTTAGGCTGCACTCGAGACGTATTAGGTCTGACTATGAAACTGGCCCTTAGACTAGTTTGAGTTTAAGTCATCATGAATGAGAGAACATCAGCGAACCAAATCGACTCAAACTAGTTTGAGTAAGGTTCTAAAATCAAGATTTTAATCTATTTGTTGAATAGTACTGAATACAAGATAGTACAACTCTTTATTTTCAAATACTTTCACAATATCAGACAGTAGTATAATTTTGAAACCTTAAAGATCTAAAAATTTAATTCACAGACACAAAAAGGGAAATTGATCATTTTACTTGATTGACTTATTTAAAAGATAAGTAAATCATTTAACAGCAAAGATATTACAAAAGATAATATGTACTGTGAAATAAATGTTCTTAGACTCACATTTTGAAGCATCTTTTCGAATAGAAATAAGTGTATTTTTAAAAAAAATCATCTATTTAGGTTTTTTTCTTAGCTTAGTAGCGAAAGAAAACTGTCCTTTCATGGTACTAAAAATGCTAAGATTGACATATTTTCATACGACCTCTGATATTATTTTTCAATATTTTAACCGGGGTTAAGAATCTATAAAGATATTCTCATTTTGAAGGACAGTTATTTTTGCAATAAAATTCTGAAAGGATGAATGAAAAGGAATGTCTAATAGAAGGTGGACATACAAGAGAGGCATTGGCTAGACGAGTGGCTGAATTTTATAGTTGCCTCAAAGTCTGGATCTAGGTTGGCTCTAACTTTTTCTGTGAGCATAACTTTAAGGGTTCAATCAATAGGTAATAAAGTGTGAAACAGAAATGGCTTTGTACGTTTTATTCAAAGATATACTATAGCAGTTATAAAACTACAGGAACTTCTCTTGATAGCTTGTATTTTCTGTAACCTTGACTAATATAATATCAGCGTTATAATCTAATATTATTTAGGTTTGTTATTTTTTGAAACGAATATTATTTATTGAAATGTTTCTTTGAAGTTATTTATACATATTATTTCAAATAGGTTCAAAGGTGAAGTTAACAAACGAATTATGGTGGAAAGAGTTTGTATTTTCGCCAAATAACCTCGAAATAGTTGCCTTTTTTAGTAATAGTTTAACAGATTTTTTCCTTAAAAATATTAGTATTATTAAATAATTACGTTATTAAGAAACCCATTCTTATTATTTTTGAAAAATATCGGTAATATTTAAGAAATATGATATTATGAATAATTAAGAATATAACTACAATAAGGAAGATTTGAGGGGATTAGTCCATAGAATATATAAGCTAAAAGACGATCAAATCGAAAGAAACAGAGCTTCAAAGTGTTTCGCGTACGTAGTGCAATGGTCCTAGTGAAGCGTCTAGAATTTAATATAATGGAACTACTCACTGGCTTTTCCCCCGCGCGTCTCATTATGCGTTTGGGTTATACGCATGTATTTAACTGCGTTAGTGGCGTAGCATTGATTAAATTAGAATTTAGAGGTAATGTACCTGAATTTGTGTGGATAAAGAATGGAAGATGATTTATAAAAACCACCCCCAGTATACCTTATAAGTATTTGGACCCCAATTTAATAGTAATCGAACAACGAAGAATATTCTGAGAGATATGCCCTAGATCATGCGAGCTAAATGTGAATGGTGCTAGGTACTATAAAGTGTATTTTAGTGTTATCTTATGGTACCTGAAGAAGTATAATACAATGCTGGTAGTAAGGGTTTTCAAATGAAAACACGTGCTCTTTTATTTCTGTAACAATAATATCATTTTAGCATATTACTAATTTGTTTTATGAATTGATTATTATCTGTAAAAAGTTACAGCTGCAAATCATATGAAATGGCGTGTGACTACGTAAAATTAAGCTCAGTAGCTTTTCTAACTGTCAATTAAGACCTTTACTTTGAAATTGGACTATATTGTTGTAACACAACTTTTGAACTCAAGCTGTTATTGAAATGTGTAACCGTTTGAGTGTGATAAAAATATATTGTTTACTTCACTCCTCAACTATCAGATATAGGTTTTATTGTTTCTGATCAAGAAATTTGTATACTTGACAATTTTAAAACTACATCGTGGGAGATATTAATTTGAACTAAGAAATATTTGTTCGGAACTCACTATGAGATAGCCGGTACTTTTTATAGCTACCCGAACGGGTAGTAAGACGTGAGTATATAATAATAATAATAATAATAATAATAAAATATAATAATACTTATCATGAACTTAGTAATAAAGAACAATTAGATTTAAGTGAGGTCTAGTCAACCACTAAGCTACTATATAGTTATCTAGCTTTCAGACGTGGGCGTGACGGGTAGACAGGAAATAGCAAGATCAGCCCACGTTCTATCAAAACCGGAAACTGCCTGACTTGATATCTAAACCAACATTCCAAATGGGATGACAGATCATTAATGCAATACTCAATTTAGAACTAAACTATCAAGACATATTTGAAACATAATAAAATGATCTCATGCTGGTAGGATTTAATCAACACCAAAGCTTTTGAGGGGAGATTAGTTTCAAATCATGGCATGGTGCAAAATGAGGGTTCTATTAATTTTAGGGCTCTACTTTGGATTTTTCAGTTCTCTACCTGGAGGAATGATGATTATTAGATTATTACCACAGACTCTTCTACGTTTAACATTATTGAATTATAATAATGAAATGTGGTGCTGGAGATGACTTGAGAATATCAGGTGGGCAGACAGGGTGACAAATGAAGTCCTAAGAATAGTGGGTGAGAAGAGAACCATTTTGAATGTGATTCTTATATGCAAAGAAAACTGGATCGGACATCCTTAGAAGGAAGTGTCTTCTGCATGACGAATAGAAAGCAAGGTTGTGGGAAAGAGGAGCTTAGGGAGAAGGAGGATTCAAATATTATATGTCTTGGAGGAAAGAATAAAATGCGGGTAGCCGAAGGAGGCGGCAGAGAACAGGGTGCATTGGCGGTCTAAGTTCACTGGAAAAAAGGAATTGACCTGTCGTAAGACAGAACACTTAATAATAGTAAAAATTAATAAAAATATGACCAAACCTTAGTCTTCTGGCGGTAGTAGTTGGCTTATTAACTATTCAGACTTGAAAAAGGGCAAAATTAATAATAAGGTGTCTAATTCAAACGGGTAGTAAGAAATTCTGCTAAAAAAATATAAAAATACTAACCCCAATTAAATAGTTTGTGATGTGTTTTTGTACCATCACTATGGAACACTTTCCTTACAATGATTTACTTTCGTTATTTGTATTGTGAAGTGATTCTTTTAATTGGATTCTTCCCTTTAAACAGTAATCCGCTCCTGTGGGCTTATTACGGAAGCGCTTACAAGATGAAGACGTCCTATGGCACTAGGGACGTCCCACGGTGTCCCGTTTATCCGGGAGACGAACTGTAGCACTAAACCCTGACAAGAACCTCATTGCTTCCTTCTCCCGAAACCCTCTCAACCCCCTCACCTACCCACTATCCACCCGACCCGTTCCCAAATTCTACCCCCTGGGACCCACGGCCCGGAATGAGCAGAAAATTGAAAGAAATATAAAAAGAAGGAAGACTGGAAAAGCAAGAGACAATCTTCCAATGTACGAAGGGAGACTACGATTATATAGGATGTCAACTAAAGGAAAATTGCATCTTCCTTTTTTTCCCCTACCCTTTACCTTACTTCCCTGTCGTAGGTAGAAACTTGTTACAAAGAATTGGATTGGGAAATGGGCAACGAAGGAAGAAATATTTAAAAGGAGGTGGGGAGTTATATAAAGGGGGAAATAAGAGAATCTTAAAGACTACACGTTAAGAGGATTGTTAAGAATTGATTAATAGTAAGACTATTATTGAATTAATTAGTACTAATTAAATCCTCCTTATCAACAAAATACCTTTTATCATGGTTAATAAATACGATACATAAATATTAATACTGCCATCATGTGTTCAACCACTACGTAGTGCAATGAAGCTCAGTTATTTATCACAGGAAAGGAATTCAGTTTGAAGAAAAATACTAACAAAATGCCAAAAGGGTTTGGTTTTGTTTCTCATCATGTTTCAGTTAAAGCAAACAGTTAGCTGTTTCTTAAACTTAAGGACTATGCTTTTATAAATTTAGAAAAGGATCATTGATGGTATATTGTCATGTTTAGGTACTTATTATTTTTCCCCCCCATGAAATGCTACCCTTCTAACATGGGCGAAGGGAGGGGGGCAATGGTGTCAACCCCCCCCCCCTTACACAATTTTCCCACCTTTTTAATATGAAACTTAAAGATGGCCTTGTATAAAATTTCAAAGAACTTATAGAAGCATTTACTTTTAAAACATTTGCCAGGGAAGGACCATTCCAAATAGCTTTTAGAAATATTTAATTTTCAAAAAATTCCAGGCGAATATAGATATAAATTACTTTCAGAGGCATCCAATTTTAAAATAAATATCCTTAAGAAGCCCCTTCATCTAACCTTTATATGCATTTAATATTAAAAAGATTACAAGTGAGGACCATTTCAATTAGCTTCTAAAAGCATTAAATTTCCAAAAATGTGTTGTGATGGGGGAAGACAACTTGCAATAACTTATAAAGGCATATAATTTTAAAAATAACATACAGGTAGGACAATTTCAAATAGCTTTTAGATGGATCTATTTATAGAAAAATATGCCGACAGTTAACACTATAAATATCATCGAGGGCATTCCACTTCAAATAGGTGATAGGAAATATAATTTTTATAAAAAATTGGTGCGCACTTCTTAAAATAGCATTAAAATTTTAAAAAATTCGACAAAAGATGATTACTCCAAAAAATCTAAATGAGTAACTAGATTTAAAAAAATTGGAGGGAGCACACTTATAAGAGCTGTTAAAATGGTATAACATTCATCAAATTTTCTCCAAGCGAGGAACTCTACAAATAGATTGTATGAGCATTAAATTTTCTGACATTAACTGTGGAAGAGTAGAGTAGAAAGTCCATAAAATACTGTCTTGTTACTTGACTCTAGTCCCTCCTTTCTTCCACAAATAAAATTCCACCAGTACTGTATATAGTAACAATGTTCCTTATTTATTAGCATTTAATAGTAAGTTTTGACTTCATGTCATAAGCTTACGATTTTAAAACCCACCTCTAAATTAAATTATACCTACAGCCATGGCTTCCTGAATATACACGTTATATTTAAGACTCTACTATAGGAATTTGAAAACTCATATTTGAATGAATTTTGAATGGTAGGCCATTTACTAAAAACCACATTCTCCGTACACCTGGCCAGGATTCAATTGTCAACAACTACATCACCGGCAAACCAGAATAGTTGCGCCTGACATTTAGTCCACTCCCCCCACCATTGCGGGAATTAAAAAAAAAATTGTATGCTGTACAAACAACTTAATTGATCAAGTGTAACAGTTTATAGGTAGATTATGCACTGAGCATTAAATAGGTGTATATTATTAACTACATTAAGTGCTAAGGTAGTACTTTTTTTAGCACCACGTCTTACTACCTGTTAAGGTTAACCGCCTATTTAGTAATTACACAAATGGAAGGCTTAATTTAGAGGAAATGCACCAGTATCTGCGTGGAGGGAGAATATAAAACCATTTAGGATAAACCACCATCAGTGCACCCAGCTGGGATCAATCTCCGATCTCTCCATCTTCAGCAGTCTAGTCCAACTAGAGATAAGCGCGTCAGACTACGTGGTCACCAAAGCGAGTTAAAGTAGTATTAAACCTAAGCTCTTATAATATTTAATGTTAATTTAGACCAAATAATGCCTTAGGTTTCAAAATAGTTAAATGCTATCCATAATTTCAGATATAAAGAGTGTTTATCCAAGACCCTCCTTTTCTGTGTCCTAGGTTCCCTATAGTGTTTTTTGTTAAAGAAGGTAAAATGTAATTATTTGATCAAATATATTATACAAATTTTAAGTATTGTTGTTTTTAGACTCTTCCGAAGAGTATTTTTTATATAAACTATTTTGGAAATAATAAGTAATTTATTGTTCAAGTATTTGAAAAACAAGTATGTTAGTTTTCTTTAATAATAACAGATTTTAGTTTATCCCAGAGCTATCTTTTCAAGAATTTACAATAACTGTAGGTATTGCCCCCTTTTGAAAAGATGAAGCTCAGACGCTATCGAATACAAAACAATACATCATTATGTTTATAAAAAAGATAGATTAAAATTTCTTTAAACTCCAATGATTTCAATTAAAAAGGGTAGCCATTGACCAACAAAATATTTTTGTAAAAATTTCAATATCTAGAATTTTCGTATTGGATGTTATGAGCAATTGACCAACTGATAAATAAGGCCCTGTTTTTGATGACATGCCGTCTTTTAATTTGGTAAATTACAAACTATGCTCCTATGTATACAGATTCTGTTAATGAACTTTTGGTTGGGAAAACATTTTATAAGGACAAATTTGTTGTCATTTTAGATTTTTAAGGCTATATTTTCTTGGTTTAAGTAATTTTTTGAGTCTTTATTAACCGTTCTTATCCATTGACACATTTTTTAGTAATTTTTATCCATTTATGCATTTTTCAGTCATTTTTACCCATTTATGTTGAATTAGTATATTTTTTAAAATTGTCAATATCTTATCAATGCAGGGAATGTTAAAACATAATTTTTTTCAAAACACAGGTGTCAGAATATTAATATAATTAATCTATTGAACTTTGCATCCACCTTTCTTGGAAAATACACATTCCTGGCGAGGCCCTAAAATTAAGATGGAAATATTTCCTTTGGAAGGTGATAGCTATTACTTCTGAAGCAGATATTTAAAAATCGATACTATCTAGGAGAATACAAGAGTTTGGTTGGTAAAGGCTTTTCATTTTATTTATAAAATAAATGGTACGGGACTCCGTATGGACTTTCTTGCTCTATTCTTTAAAAATGGAGATATTTACTCAAAGTTTGTAATATATGTGAAACGAAATAATATACACTAACAAACCCAAGCATAAATTCCACTATACTTATGTAAAACATTTTTTGAGTCCTGGTTTTAAATTTTATAATTTTATTCTTAAATAATTAATTTCTTCATTTGTATGTTCGGACCAATATATATTAGGTCCACAAGGGTCAACACTTCGTATTAAAAATTAAAAATCTGTTTAAAATTTTCGGCATTTTATTAGGTGTTGCACATCTTCAGGTCATCACATTGCTATTAAATTCCTAATTTATAAGTTTTGACCAATAAAAAATATAAATATTGACTATTGAGTCTAAAATGGAAATAGGAGAAATGTTTGTACAATAATGGTCTAAGAGATTTAAGGAAAAAATAGCATAATCTTTTTGAGACACGTACTAATATTATTTACGCTATGTCATTGGAGAATTATTACGTTTAAACATAAGTACTCTCTCTTTAAAACTAAAGCTCTCAAAATTGAATTAATTAGTTGTGAATATCTCAGAAGCTGTGTACCGCCGCCCTTACTCTTCCCCGAAGAATAAGGCTGGCGCACAACAGACAATAAAAAAAAAATACAACAATTGCAGAGGGGCTGTGAGGATACAAACAAAAGTAAACAGGCCAACCACAGACCCATTTACTTATATTCTCCACGAAATCACACCTCAATTATGTTGATGTTCATAACAGGAAAAGGCGAAGGATAAAGCAGGAAACCTTGATTTAGAAGAAATATGTCAATGGTAACAATTTGTATTTTTATTGATGGCGAGAATAAACTTGAACAGAGTATCCAAAATACGTGATTTGGTTGTACAATCTTGAATTGCTTACAATTCATGTAACTATTAGCATACGATTACAATATCGTAATTGACAACAATGAACAATGAACTCTATAAGCCCGCAATGACAATGAGTTAAATGACGAAATATTCCAATACAAAATTTGGCTATGCAGACAAAAATACTCCTTACGTAACGATAATACAAGACTTTTGCCGTATGGGCCATTCAGTAGAAAAGGGTTCATACCAAAATACTTCTAACTTTACATTTACAATACGAAAACTTCCCACAGCCTGATAAGCATTTTCGATAAAAACAATTACCCACAGATATCTCTGTTATATCCGCCGCGCAAATAAATATATTCCTTACAAAACAATCAGGTATAGACGCCATATTGGCGATGCAGAATAAACATTTATCAGTTAAATATGAATTCCTGGTTAGGTAAAATATTCCAAGTCCAGAATAGACTACAACATTCATAGTGACGTTAAAATTCTATGTCAAAATGTTGGCTATTGCTAAGTCCAAAATGTTTGCATATTTATAAGTCCAAAATGTTTGACATATTTACTAAGTCCAAATTTTAGACATATATATAAGTTGAATATGACGAAAAAGATTCTAAGTCCAAAATGTTTGACATATTGACTATGTCCAAAGTTTTGACATATTTGTAAGTTGAATACGACGAAAAAAATTTTAATATACAACTGCCGAAAAGGGATTTTGTGCCTTGCGAATATTTCCTGGACACCCAAGGTGTGTCCTAGAGGACAGCCCTGTCAAGAAGTACCGTCCATGTTGAACAACACCAGTATTTATATGATTATACAAGCTCAAAGAGGGGGAAGAGGGGTAAATACAAAACATCGGTCAACACGACATAATGACGAGAGGGAGGGGTTAGAATATCAGGGTTAACACACGCGGAGCTGGTAGAATTTACGTAGAACAATTAACTCTGGCATAACAATCCATTTGCGCAGGCGCGTCACACACTTTCCACACCCCACCTCAAGGTATAGAACACTTTACTAGTCCAATATTTCTCCTCGTTCAGTTGATCAATATTTTGTAGAGGCAAGTTTTTTTTTTTTGTGTGTGTGGGAAACAGTAAGTTGGCGCAGCAATAGTGGGGCACTTTGATGAGTTTTCTTGTTTTAAACCTTTTTTGGAGCATATATCCCAAATAAATGCTACAGCTGTTATTTTTATAAAAAATTATTTAAATAGAAGTTTTTATGTTTAGTAGTACTAGAATTTTGCAATGATAAATGATTTTTTATCTCAAATAGTTACGGAGATTTTGGAAATTTACGCTTCTGTAAAGTACCCTAAAAGTCATTTTCACCAGAGAATGAAAATAGCCATTTTATTGTTTATCTTAATCAACGCCTATAAACAAATTTTAATCAAAATCGTTATAGCCGATTTTCAGAAAATCTATTTTTCTCTTTTCGCTTTTAATTAATTTACTCTTATTTTTAGGGTTAAACAGACACACAGACAGACGGCATTGCAAAAACCACATTTTAGGGTTCGGAAGTTCATCAATATTTCGGGTTAGATTTTATTTACGGTCGCAATAATTTACCCCTAGTGTTTAAAAAGTTAAAAAATAAATATATTTGCGTATAGCTTGAAAGTTAATGGTTCGATAAAAATATTTTTCAAATACAATATTTGTATTATAAATAGATATACATATTTACAATGACAAGTAATTTCATATCGCAAATAGTTTCAGAGATATGATAAAGAAAATAGCAATTTACGCATCAGACCGTAGCTCTTGAAGCCATTGTGCCGAAATATTGAGAGGAGCCATTTTATTTGGGATTTTTATAAATATTTTGAAATGAAATTTAATCAATGTTTTTGATCAAATTTTGAGAAAATTGACTTTTTCTCTTTTTGCCCTCAGTAAACTACCCTTAATTTTAGGGTTAAATATCCAATCCAACAACCCCTCGGGGCAACCCTATTAAAACCCTAGATACCAAGTTTTAGCCCGTTCGGTAAAATAGTTTAGGCTCTAGTCGGAGGTACAGACAGACATACGGAAATTCAAAAACAACTTTTTCGGATTCGGGAACTCATAAAACGTCGAGATTTATCAATATCCCGAGCTCAATTTGTTTTCTATTAAAATACCGTCTCTATCTTTAAGATATCGAGAAAGTAACAATGTTATATATAATTATATGCTTTAGTTTTCCATTTGTTAAGTGGTGTACATTCATTACGAGTTTTTGTTCATATTTTTATGTAATTTTTTTTACATTTTAGAAGTACTATTTTAGAATTTCTACATAATTTTATAGTTAATTGTTTGATTATCTTTAGATCATCAAAGTCTGAACTCTGCTGATAGTCAAAAAATTAAGATAGGACGCGACAAAATTAGTAAGACAAAAATGAACCCCAAGTTTTTGTGACTAACATAGAAAGAGAAATCTTGTATTGAGATAGTAAGAATTAAAGGTTAATTGAGCGAGATATAGAATTGCGGGCAAAGCTGTAAGTAGGCTAAGCATAGTATGGTTAGGTTTGCAGATGATGAGTTCGCTTTTGAAATCCTGGCTCTATATACTGAAGATGTTTTTCTAAATAGTTTCACACATTATTTTACACAAATACTGGCGCAATTTATCACAATAAAATTCCTTCCCTCCTTACCCTATTTGTTTAAATAAGCAGATAGGCTGGACGGAAAGTAAGACATGGCGAGTGTATTTTTTTTTTTAGATAAGAGATTTGGAAACTGTCAACGAAAGCAGCATAGGTTCTCTAACGCGCCCTTCATTTACCCTAGAAAATGACGCTCTTGGCTTGATGGATTGCCTATTTTATAAGCTACTCCATAATGTAATCCGTCAGGTTGAAAGGAATATACGTATTTATCATGGGCTCAGGCTTCAGGGTAGCATCCGTTAAATGATTTACACTTTAGCTTATCTCAGTAGCATATTTTCTTATCCAATTAAAAATCCCTTGTTCGATACCCAGTACGGAAGATAAGGGGGAAATTAACGAGAATAGAATGTTCTCTTACTCAGGGATGTTACAGGCCCGGGTAGCTGGAACTTGCATCTTCATTATCTTTAAATTAGTTTGCATCTTATGTTCTGATATAATTTAGTTAATATAACACATGTTAATAAAACACATGTTAATCATAAATAATAAAATATCCGTTAAACAACATTACACTACAAACACGCAAGTGAAAAGAAAATGGGGCAAAGGATAGATAAAAAAAAGGACAGGTAGCTCACCCAATAAAACAAATACAGCAAAATAATGAGTGTTTCTTAAACAAAAGCCATTTAAATTACTTGCGGGGAATTGGGAGAAATTTTTGTCAAAAAAAAAAAAAAAAGGAGGGGGCCAAAGAAGGTTAGATGGAGGAACGTAGTGCGCACCTATATTATCCCTGAGAGATGAGGAAACACCATACACATTCACCAGTGCAACAATGGTATATATTGTCATCAAAGTACCAAAATTCATTTAAACAGTAAGATTAATTATTTTTAATTTTAGGGTTATTTATTGTCTCTCCAATGTTAATCTGTAATAGTCTCTCAGAAATGTTGAGGTTTAAGTACTCATTAATTAATATCAATTACACGATAACCTGCTTCGGTGGCCACGTAGTCTAAGGCGATAATCTCACTACAGTATAGACTGCCGAAGGCCGAGAAATCGGTGTTTGATCCCAGTTGGCTGTAATGAGGTCTGGTTTATCTTAAATGGTTTTCCACTCGCCCGCTATGTAAATTCGGATACACTTAATCTAAATTCAACCTTTTTAATCCTTATCACATCAGTGTAGTTAATACATAGGCGTATAACCCATACGAGTTGTAAGATACTGTGCTAAAACCCTATTGATTATTTTTTAAATGTGTCGAATAGTAAAATTAATATTAGTTATCTCAAATCGGTATATTTTATGATAAATAAATTAATAAATGCTCTCCTTATGTGCTAGGTCTATAGGTATATGGGTATATCAAAATATTGTTGGAATACACCAAAAATATACTGTACTATTCGTGTTTAATCTTGCTTTATTCAATTAATTGTTCTTCACAGTTAAAAAAATATTTTAGTTATTTAATTTGAAGTATTTAACGTAAGCTATCTGAACCGATTGATTATATAAGTAGACGAACTTTCTATGAGCGAGAATGAAAGGGCCAACGAGTTTTGTAGAAAATTATGTTTCCCATACCTTCCAGGTTTATGTAACATTCTGCAATCGACATGTGACAAATGGCTTTACTTTCCTTCAGAAGGAAGTTGTACTACGTATTTTTATCGCTCATGAAAAATAAGTCGACCCCAGTTGTGGTTGAACTAATAAACATCAGTTCCTGAGGCAAGCATTTGACCCCAATATGAACGAAGTTGAAGTGTATAAGCTACTGTCAATATTTTATTTTAAAGCATTTTTTTTGCCACAAGTTATAATCAAATAGTTAACTATCAGCATAGACTAATTGTAAAGTTTCCACCTTAGTTTATAAGAGGGGTGGGAAAATCCCCTTTTGATAACCGTTCTCATTGAACTTAGTAGGCGAGATTAAAACCTTGATGGCTTTTAAATAAATTAGACTATACCTAACATAAGCCTATTAATAATATGCTCAAAGTAAATAGGCAAATAGAGTAGAAAAATGTATACCAAACCTATGTAATTGATTGGAATAAGATAGAAATCCATTAATTGTAGCACTAATACGTTTTTTTTAAAAACATTCTGATCTGCAATCCACACGAGCTATAAATTTCAACTGCCAATGTTATTGGTGCTAGTGAAGTAATCAGCCATCGTGGCACTAAAACGTTGGCCTTCCTAATAACTCACTGATGTTATTAGAAATCAACTAGGGACAGGAACTCGTCCCTCTTCAACAAAGGAAAACGTAATGACGCTGCAGAAACGAGTAAAGCCCCTTGATATTCTGTCTCCATCAGTAATTTCTATTGTTTTCCGCTGAACTACCCAGAGATGCTGGGGAAAGCTTTCGCTCTCTTCATGTATCTTCATTTCATCTCAATTCATTTTTCTTTCCTCGCTTTTATATATTTATTCCCAAAACCTTTTCTACCCTCTCTACGGAATTAAAAATAATGGGGGAAAACTTGGAAAAAATATTTCTTCAACTAGCCGGAAATATATGAAGTCATCAAAGTGATGAAGGAAGGTGATCTTTCACTGATGAAGTGATTAGTTTCTAGTCAAAATAAATGCATAGCCCAAAGGAGTAATATTGATCACATAGATATCCTATCTTACTGGATTGCGTGTTTTCTAATACTGTGTTACCCATTTTAACCATCACTGGTAGAAACATTTAAATAAATGAGGTTCAGTTACTTGCCAGTCGCGAAACTGTCGGAATTCTTAAACCAAACTTGGTGTACTGACGATGGTATTTCCATGAATGGTTACCAATCTTCCCCCATTTAAATTCAGGTACCAAAAAATTCAATTTACTATCAATTCTAGGTTCCTTGTCCTTATCTATTTAGAATAATTAATATCGCATTGCTCTATGGTGTGAAATAAAAAAATAGTATTTCTTCCTGACATAACCAATCAAATATATACAATTAATGTATTTAATATTAGTTATATAAACTACTTGTATTTGTATGCATTTACAGTTATCACAAAGCAAATTCTTGTTTAAATTAGTTTTCAATATTATTTTTTTATTTTATTTAGCACCGTGTCTTACTACCCATTTGGGTTATGCGCTTTAAGTACTAATTACGCTAATGGATTAGGAATTGGGAAGGTTGAATTAGAGGAAGTGAATCCGCATTTGCGTGGAGGGAGAGTGGAAAACCATTTAGGAAAAACCCCACCCAGTTCACCCAACCGAGATTTGAGCCTTGATCTCCCGTCCTCAGCAGCTGAGCTCAACACGACTAGCGCGTTAGCTAACTACGCCACCGAGGCGGGTATCAACATTATAACTTTTCAGAAATATTATTAGACAATAATAGGATATTTGGTACGCTTTAATCAAAATTGTTGACCAGTGTCAAATTCAGTAGAAGGAAAAAGGAGAAGAAGGGGGTTGATAATCAAGCTTTTGACCCCTCTCATATAAGATTGCAAATAATTTTAATCCTCTGATCAGTTTACATACATATATGATAATTTTTCTAATAGGGTAGGTATGAGAAAGGAAGAATATTAAAAGCAAACTACCTGAATTGACGTGGAAGGTTATTTGAAAAACTTTTAGGAACAACAACTCTCAGTGGATCCAACTGTAATTTGAGCCCCAATATCCACATCATCAGCAGGTCAGTCCAACTCGAGAGTGACGTCTTAGAAGATTTGGTCACTGAAGCTGGTCATTCTCAGTGCTGTATATCATACTTGTTACTGATATATTTTAGTTTTTATTTTGGCGGGGAAGAGGAGAACCCAATGACCCAATACCCCGTCTAACTGATTGAGCCACTAACCGTGGTCCACATTTGAAGTGCTATTAATCCTCAGCAAAAAAAAGTTAAATTTCTATGCACGTTAACAGCCGGGCCAATCTTTAGTTCCGGAAAACAACACCATGGTCTACTATGCCAACTTTGACCCAGCAGGTTAGGATTAAGTCTTAATATCCAATAAGTTTTTCAATTTTTTTTTCAATTCAAATCTTCAATGTGGAGGGTTGTTTTTGTGTATTTCCTTAAAATTCACCTTACACATTTCACGTTTTTATAATAATGTATTTGGTATATTGCTTAAAGTGCAATAAGACACGTATCACTAAAATAAGGTGGTATCATAGTGATCTATACCACAACACTCCTCATCAAATAAAGTTTTGAGATTCACTGTTCTAGACTTTTCTTTACATATTTAATATTAAAATAAGTTTGAATTAACTTTTTAAAACTATTTTATGTTTTAAAGATTTATAGTCAGGGGATGATATCGCCCTAAATCAGCTTTGTGGCTTGTTCTAGTTCCTTTATTTAGTGAATACTTACAGTTTAGTGAGTTATTTATTTAGAACTCTACTACTTTTTGTAAATTGGAAACAATAACTTAAAGTAAACTACCTATGTTTACATGTTTCCACACATGAAAATTGATATAAAATTAAATGATAATCTCAAAGTAAGAGGTTTCATGGACAAAAAATAATTGTTTTGCAGAGCTCAAGAAATTAATGTCCGAAGGAATTATAGTTTTTTGGAATCTTTAGTAACTTCTTTGAATATTGTTGACCTTAGAGATTTTTACTCCTATTAACTGCGTAGGGTTTTATTTATTTAAATACTGAGGGAAGGTGGTGGAGTTGAACTTTGAGAATCACTGTCGATAAGAAACAACTCACGTTTAAGATATAAACTTAGATAAGATTAGATTTTAAGGAAAAACATTAAACCTCTATCGGAGGGGACATGGACAAGGGAATCTGTCTCTTTTGGTCTTGCTGGCTGGTTCTTGAAGCCAGGATAGGTAGTCGAGGGATATTTACTCTAACATTTTTATAACTCTTTCTCCACGCGGAGTCAGGTGTATCTTCTCTAAACTCAATTTAAACCGTCTGCATTTCCCTAACTTATTAGGAAGATCAAAATGTGCATAATCTAAAGAGGGTGTTAAACTAAAAACAATAAAAGTATTTTTAAATATATTAGCTGAAATAAAATCTAAATAGCTAGTATTAAATATACAGTGTGCTTTTCTATAAAATTAAATAGGCTAACCTAAATATAGATTTACGTTGTTTTTTATTATATTATTCATATTTATGGTGATTTTAGAGATTAAATTCTTACTATCGAGATGGAACGCTATTTTTTAAATAATACAAAATTAAATTAACACAAAACAGTGTAGAGCCAGAACTATTTTGTAAAACTCACCTGGAATCTTGAGAATTTTTTAAATTGCCTTTCTTTTGTTAGCGGGACAAGGAAGAAAACTTTCATTTATTTTTTATTATTATTATTATTATCAAAGAATACATGCTGTGACTGAATGATTGGAGATAAGACCCAACAATACAATCAAAAGAAAATAAGGGGAGAAAGTCTGGAGGATTGTTTCGTCTTGAAAATGTCGTTCTGTTTGTGTCGTTTCTATTGTTGTATTCTTTTGTCTCTGTATTATCTGCCTTTGCCCACTCCTTCTCCCTCTTACGTAAGATCGCCCCCCTCCCCTCCTTCATCTTCTAGCCACCCCATACTCCAACAAGACTTCTTCTGTGACACTGGACGCTAAAACTTTAACCAAAGTATCGAGGAATTGGTGACCCGATAGATATACGAGGAAGAAAAAGGGAAAAAGATCGAGTTGGATTGAGTCTTTTTACGTTTATGTATGTTCAAATAGAAGGTAGAAATAAAAAAAATCAGAATTAGAGAAAATTTGCCTTCATATTAAAGCTAGTCACATGATCTGCTTTATTTTAAAAATATGATAAAAATATTTTTTTAAATAAAGATAAATATCTTTAAAAGTATATGTACTAAACTAACATTCTTATTTTTATCATTGTTTAATGGCAGGGAATAGTAAGAGAAAGGCGAGATTGAATAAAATGTATCAGGGCTCTTCTAGAGAGAGATTGAAATAACACAATTATCAGAAATCACCCCACATGCACCCGGCCGATATTAGAATATGGACCTCCAGGTTAGAGTAATTATAAATGATCATATGTTTTATTCTTGATAATAAACATCATTAATACAGTTTGCATCGTTAAGTTATAAACATATATTTTTATATTTTTTATATTTAAAATGTAAGTGATAGCTTGTGTTGATGAGCCAGACATAATAAAACAAAGTGTTGCTTTTGAATGATATAATATCTATAATATTCTGCCAAAACTGCTGAAATGATTTTTTTTTAAATGTTAATATCCAAAAAAAGATGGCTTAACAAATAAAAGGGTACATTAAAGTTTTCAGTATTCCTCCATAACCAACCTTATAGAAATACATAAACATAATATTTTCCTTTAAAAAAATGTATTTCTTTCCGAATCCTTATCTTTTATTTTCACTAACCAATAGTTAAAAAAGGAACTAAGACGTTAAATAGAACTCACAATAAAAAGTCTCTCTCCTGATGGATTGGAAAACTGTTGTCAAAGAAATCCTGACCACCATTAATTGGGTGAGCAAGGGGAGTTTTTCTCTTCTATTGTGTGAAATAACCAGGGTGTGATGAAAAGAGTTTTGTTACGCCTTAGGACAGGAACTTCCTTTTACGAGGGTGTGGATGGGTTAGGGAGGGACAATTCATTCCAACGTTCAAGAAATACACCAATATGGAATAAATTGAATAAACATAATTATTACTTTGGTTTTTATTTCATCCAATTAAAATTAAAACAAAATTGTGTTGTGTTTGGGTCAGTAGTTTAAACTACTAATCACAAGTAGAAGTTTAAAGTTTTATATTACAAGGTTTTTAACCTAGGCATTTGATTTTTTTTTTCTAGCTCTTTACTATTTTTAATTGCGTAATATGTTCAAGACGTAATCAAAAAATTATGAAACAAGTTTAAAAAGCTGGGTCGTTAGTATATTCCCTTTCCTTTAAACGGATAACTCGTTATTTCTAAACCGCTAATTAGCACAACAATCTCAAGTAATTAACATTTTAGAAAACATTCTATAAATAATCTTTCGTAAGGAGTTTAGAGTATGTTATAATAACAAAGACTACAATAAGAATTGAAATGAATACTAAAAGTTGAATAGACGAAAATGATTTAAATGTGTAATCAGTTTAATAACAGAGATTGAGCAATATACTAAAGTAAACAATGATATGGGATATGGGATATGGATCGTCTATTCAACTTTTAGTATTCATTTCAATTCTTATTGTAGTCTTTGTTATTATATCAAGTAATTAAGATTATCAAATTAAATATAAATACGTCAAAAGTCTGATAAGATTTCTCTT
>JBCFYV010000003.1:54394320-54491783 GCA_039000515.1 Timema cristinae | reverse complement strand
TAAAATATAAAATAGAACACATTGGTTGTAATGGGGGGTGGCCACACTGGAGCGAGCGACTGAGCGCGCGCGCTTGAAAGATAGAACTGGTTCTATTTTTCAAGCGCGCACGCTCGACCCGGTACAGTCTAGTTTACAGGCGCTAGGCAATATTATTGTATGTTGGTTCATTGAGTGCTGGGGAAACTTCTCATTTTGACATGATATTTGACTTTTTTCTATCAGTGATAGGTTTAACACACTTGCTATTAATGGCCCGGTGACCTGGCGGTCTAGGAGTAAGGTGTCAGACTTCTGTGCTGGCGGCCGGGGTTCAATCCTCGGTCCCGGCACAGATTTATCTGATTACCAAACCCTTCCATCACCTCTGACAAGACATCTTGTGAATGTGGGGAAAGCCAGGCCTCCACCGTGGTTCGGATTCCACGTTTAACTGTAGGTCCTTCATTTCATCTCACAATCACCCTACCATTACACATTAGCGTAAGTGCATATAACCCAAACGGGAAGTAAGATGCGGTGCTAATAATAATAATAATAAAAATAATAATAATAATAATAATAATAATAATAATAATAACAATAATAATAATAATAATAATAATAATAATAATAATGGCCTAATTTAATTGGTAAGACCATAAATAATATAATGTATATATGTAAACCCGATATGTTAAAATACTTCAATATTATAATCAAAGTAGGCCTTTACAAATAAGAATCACCATTAGTTTGGAGAGAGTATGAAAAAACCACAACAATAAATAAGTTTTAAAAATCACCTTCAGTTCACTGAGCCAAGATTCGAACCTTTGCCTCCTAGTCAAAAGCTATCGAGTGCAACGCACCATTCCGCCACTGGTGTGGCTAATCTGATTTTAAAACACTTCAGTACAGTACCATACGCATTTCTCAATTTATTAATTGGATGCACTTCTACTTTTTTCTTTTTTATAAATACACAATAATTTCTGTAAGAATTTTCGAGGAGCAGAGATGTACTAAGTGTGTTTGACAGATACATATTCTCTAACTAGGGGGGGGGGGAGGGCGGTGACCTAGTGGTCTAGGGGTAAGGTGTCAGACTTCTGTGCTGGCGGCCGGGGTTCAATCCTCGGTCCCGGCACAGATTTATCTTATTTCCAAACCCTTCCTTCACCTCTGACAAGACATCTTGTGAATGTGGGGAATGCCAGGCCGCCACCGTGGTTCGGATTCCACGTTAAACTGTAGGTTCTTCATTTCATCTCACAATAACCCTACCATTACACATTAGCGTAAGTGCGTATAACCCGAACGGGTAGTAAGACGTGGTGCTAATAATAATCTAACTAGGGTCCGCTAATTACGCGCTCGCTCACTCGCTCGCTCGCCAGTTTGGCCACCCAGTCGCTTGCGCGCTCGCTTGCTCGCACGCTTGTCAGTCTGGCCGAACCCTAAGGGTACGGCCAGACTGAGCGCGCGAGCGACTAAAATATAAAATACAACACATTGGTTGTAATGGGGGGTGGCCACACTGGAGCGAGCGAGCACGCTTGAAAGATAGAACTGGTTCTATTTTTCAAGCGCGCGCGCTCGACCCGGTACAGTCTAGTTTCCAGGCGCTAGGCAATATTATTGTATGTTGGTTCATTGAGTGCTAGGGAAACTTCTTATTTTGACATGATATTTGACTTTTTTCTATCAGTGATAGGTTTAACACACTTGCTATTAATGGCCTAATTTAATTGGTAAGACCATAAATAATATAATGTATATATGTAAACCCGATATGTTAAAATACTTCAATATTATAATCAAAGTAGGCCTTTACAAATAAGAATCACCATTAGTTTGGAGAAAGTATGAAAAAACCACAACAATAAATAAGTTTTAAAAATCACCTTCAGTTCACTGAGCCAAGATTCGAACCTTTGCCTCCTAGTCAAAAGCTATCGAGTGCAACGCACCATTCCGCCACTGGTGTGGCTAATCTGATTTTAAAACACTTCAGTACAGTACCATACCCATTTCTCAATTTATTATTTGGATGCAATCCTACTTTTTTCTTTTTTATATTATTATTATTAGCACCGCGTCTTACTACCCGTTCGGGTTATACGCACTTACGTTAATATGTAATGGTAGGGAGGGTGATTGTGAGATGGAATGGAGCACCTACAGTTTAACGTGGAATCCGAACCACGGTGGAGGCCTGGCATTCCCCACATTCACAAGATGTCTTGTCAGAGGTGAAGGAAGGGTTTGTAAATCAGATAAAACTGTGCCGGGACCGAGGATTTAACCCCGGCCGCCAGCATAGAAGTCTGACACCTTACCCCTAGACCACCAGGTCACCCTTCTTTTTTATAAATACACAATATTTTCTGTAAGAATTTTCGAGGAGCAGAGATGTACCAAGTGTCTTTGACAGAGACATCTTCTCTAACTAGGGTATGCTAATTACGCGCTCGCGCGCTCGCTCGCCAGTTTGGCCACCCAGTCGCTTGCGCGCTCGCTCGCACGCTTGTCAGTCTGGCCGAACCCTAAGACGTTACTTTTGCAATAAGCTAGACTGCCGATGTCGGGAATATTGTGGTTAAAATCACGGTCAGTTTTAATGAGATTAGTTTCTCCAAAATAGTTTTTCACTCTTCCTCCACGTAATGGCTGATACATTTTCTCTAAAATTCAACCCCACTCATTCTTAACCCCCTAGCGTAATTAGTACATGGGCGTATGATCCGAATGGATGGTAAGACGCGGTGGGAAAATAAAAAAAAACTTACGAATTCACGCAACACATAAATAAACAGATATAAACGTAAAAATAAATAAAATTAATACTTTGATTACTTTAATCACAAAATTAAGTAGGCCTAGTATTAATATATTTAATTACAGATGCAAAAGTTTCAATGTGGAAAATTTCAAAATAAAGAAAGATTTCTATTTATGGTGTTGTGCTAGTTAGGGTGAGTTTAGGGCAGTATTTTTGAAGTTTTTATAGCTAAAAATTTTTTTTTGGCCAAATTAAAACCAATATTTATCAACTTTTTCTCTTTATTTAAGAAGAATGTCACTAAATGCCGCTTGCCCACGACAAATATTCAAGAACTGTTGAGATTATCATTTGCAGAATACTAAATTCTATGTTTATATAGAATAAATATTTGATTCATTTTTTCCAAAAAGGTTTATGCTATAAGAACTGCAAGTTAATGCACTAAACTTGTGCTAACAAACACCCTACCTTAACCACAGAATTACAAAAGAAATGAGATTTCGCATGGTGGTGACGAAATGAGACGAAAGAGTAAAGCAAGTGAATATATTTAGAAACGTGTCTATAATTGAAAACCAACCAAAAATCTAATAAATGAGACTTGAAGTGGTGAAAGTCAAATTATTGTTGTTTAAAGGCCTAATAATAAACAAATAGTGTTAGGAATGAGGAGGCTATAGTTAAGGAGAATTTATCTGCGTTTATGCGTAGATTTATCAAAAAACCAGTTAGTTAAAACCACCCTTAGTACATTCAACCATGATTAAAATCTTGAACTCCTCGTCTTTTTCAATCTAGTCTATTGCGAATTTGACGTCCTATAGTAGACTATTGGACCACTGAAGAGGAAAATTTTTTATTTCATATTGCGTGTATTATTATCCCTATAGGCCTATCCAAAACCAACACTGGCCACTCTGAAAACACAGGATTATAGGTTGAATATTGAGAAAAGGCACCCGGATTCACTTTGAAGGAATATAAAATAACCATTGGAGCAAGAAGCCTTTTCACAAATACTTATTTCAGGCACCAAACGGATACGAGCACAAAACCCTTCAACTCGGACTCTGCTTCCACTTTCCACAAAGTGACATAAAATAACACTTTGGAATGTAAAAGTTTTTAATTTCATAGCTCTAGTTAATTATGTATCTATTCAAAAAAGTGTTATGATTTCATATTTTTATTAATTCTAAAAAAACTCTTCAGTTGTATATAAGAATATCACTTACTCATCCTAAAAAAAGTTTTAATGATTTCTTATAGAGGATATGTGCTGTGGGAAATATGTATGTATAAATTATTCCAAAAACTTTACTGATTAAAATTAAGATAGTTATAAGCAAATACAATTTTTAATAATTTTCATTTAGCTTTATTCAGCACCACGTCTTACTATCTGATTGGAATGTATTTACATGCATTAATTACTCAAATATGTTTGGGATTAGGAAGGTTGAATTTAGAGGAGGTGTACCAGCATTTGCGTAGAGGGAGAGTAAATACAATTTAAGAAAGCTACCTTTATTAGGTCCTTCCAGGATTGAACCCTGATTTCCCCATAATCGGCAGTCTAGTTTATTGCGAGTGTGATGCATTATACCATGTAGCCATCGAAGTGGGTCATACATAGCTTTTCTTAAAAAAATATAAAAAAAAATCATCCACGGAAAAAATTATATGCAAAATAATTCAAATCTAACAGTATTCCCGATACATTTTAAACTTGTTTGTCTTTGATAATAATATAACGCCGTTATTAAAACTAGCCCCTTAAAAATTATAAATAAACCTATTTAAATGTGTACTCTTGCCAAGAATATAATCAAATATCTAAGATAAAAAAGAGACATTATATTCAACACGCTTTAAGTTTTAATCGTTTCCTTCCTAATTAGTAAAACAATATTAAAAGGAAACAAAACCACTCTTGTTCAAGTAGATCTGTTCCCTTTGATTGCTTAGGAACAGTTAAATATTTAAACCAAAGTTGGGAAAGACAGGAAAATCAACAATGTAAGATAATTATTAAAGGAGACAGGTTATTAGATCCATGATAAATTATTTAACATCCCAATACACATTACATGCAAATTAAATCTACATTGAAACATAAATCATCCGTGAATGACAATATACAGTACATCTAAACTACTATGGTTTTTTACATGCTTTTGTTTTGCTTCATATCCTTCGTTTGAAGGGAGACGCAACCAATTTATCCTCTTCTTGCAAATACGTGTGTAATACATATAAATTTTGCCTTTCCCATCCCAATTATATTATTACATATTTGCAGGTAGCTCGTTTGAGTAGTAAGACGTGATGCACACAAACAATAAGTATTTTTCTTCGCCACATCTTATTTACCATCCGTGTTATCCGCATTTAGCCACAAGAATGAAGTAGGAATAAGTAAAAAATAATCTACAGGAAAAGTACCCTCATTTAAGTGGAAGTAGACCAAAATAAAGCATAGTAGAGAGGGGGGTGGAAACATCTTCATTAAACCTAACCAGGATTCTAGCCCTGAACTCAATCACTGATAAACCAGACTAATTGATGATGACATTCAGTCTGCGTGCCAACTGATGCAGGTAAAAATAATGTGTTTAGCCATTTTAATGACATAATAAAAAAAACTTAATCGACACCACACGTAAAGTTTAGGGCCCATGGGGGAGTTTATTGCTTCAATCCACCTACCTTCAAAGTTTCTAACTGCGTGTACTGGTTTAGGGTTGGATAGTAAATATTTGAAAGTTCAGTAAAACGCCAGAAAGAGCGGTTTCAAAGTTGTGTCGCGTAGCCCCCCTGCCTTACGTTCATCTTTACTACAACATAAACATCACATGAGCGTTTTTTTTTTCTTTACTCCTCGCTTTTTGGCAGGTTAATCGATTGAACGTGGTGCGAGTTTAAATTTTATTTTCTGACTTTTCTAAACAGAGTCTTGGGAATTGGATATATGGGAGGATGGCTTATTTTATTGGGTTAAATCCACGTAGATTTTTAATAGGGATTCAAATTTGGTAAGTATGGATGAATTATATGTGTTTGTAGAAATACATAATAAGGTTTTATCTGAATTTTTGCTAAACTGTTTTGAAATTTTTATATTCGTCTTATTTTAGTAGTTATTTTACTGTTGTTTTCTATGTTTGGATGAATTATAGCCCCTATGTGTTTGTAGGAATAAATAATAAAGGTTTATTTAATTTTTCCCTTAAATTGTTTTGTAATTTATATATTTGTCTTATTTTAGAAACTATATTTTTGTTATTTTTAATAAAAAACTAATGTTGTGTTTATGTTCAATAGAAGAAGTAGTGAGGAATTAGAAGAATAGTCTAAAGGAGAATGCTTCTGCATTATCTTGAAACTATGTATGGACAATCACATTGAAGTTCTTTTTCAGTGAATATGTTCAAGTTTCGAAACCGGAACGATGAAAACCAGGTGTGACACATGTCTAATATCTTAGACCACTCGTATTATAATATATATATATATATATATATATATATATAATATACTGAAACTCACTTTATTGCTTGTGTGACATAAACAATACAATCCATGTGACGTTTTAGTTATAGGAAGTTAAATGTTTTGATTTTGGGTTACCTTCTAAAATATTATAAGAAAATAAAAATAACAAAATATATTCACGTATTTATTCCACCGTGTATGAGTACTTTTTGAGTTTTATGCATAAATTAATTACGCTATTTATAGAAATGAAAAAGGTAAAAAATGTAGTGAATGTACCTAAATTTGCAGGTATGGAGAATGGGAAACAAAATAGGAAAATAACCACTATAAGTAGACTCAAACTTGATTCAAACCCTTATATTTCCGTTACAGTAGATATATATATATTATTATATATAAATATATCAACATGAGAGTGAGCATTACTATCTGATGTGGCTATGAAAGGATAGGTTATAATATTTGTAGTCCTATACATTTTAAATTAGTCATATTGTAGCACTATATTTGATTTTAAAACCGTAATTTGAAATTTATACACATAAATTACTAATTTACCAAAATCATAGCTAAAATACGATACTATGCTATATTACTCACTTTCTCATATAAATAAGTAATTAGTTCGTAAGGGTAAGCACGCATACTAAATGTAAAGCTAATATAGTCTGCTTTACAGTGATGGGGTTCAAATCTAGTACTGGTATATTAAGGATAGTTGTTTTGTATAAATGATATTTCATTCTTCTTCAACACAAATGCTGATAGATTTCTTATAATCTATCCCATTTGAGCATTTCTCGGACTGATAGTAAGACATATTGCACGAACAAAATTAAGAAATTAGGAAATATTAAATAAAAAGGACTTTTTTTTAGTTTTGATAAAAGATTTTTGCTTATTGCTTTTAAATGATAATGTTTGTGTGTCTTTGAGTCTTGCCAGTACCTAATGATTATCTTAATAGATGATAACTTTAAATGCGTTGATGCTATCAAGTTTAATTTACACTTCACTTCCGTCTATAGGACTGTAACCCTCCTCGATTACCCTAAGATTTTCGTGCCAATTACGGCTAGATCATGGTTTGAATCCTGTTGGATGTACTAAAGAAAATGTTTTCCTAAATAGTTGCCCAATCTTCAGCCACTCAAATTCAGGTACATTTCATAAAAATGTATCTCTCCTTATCCCTACCACAAACTAGCGTAATTAATACATATGTGTGCATTCCAAACACGATGCTAAAATATATTTAATAGCGTTGAAAAGAGGAGGGGGAGAGGGGGGCAAATTTGAATATCTTTTGAGTGTATTTGGGGTAGTTTCCATCATGCAATTTTACAGCGTGTTTTTACATTCCTTCCACACGTTAATATGATGGTCTTCCTCTCTTCCTTCTGATCAATACTACTTGGAGTAGTTGTAAAAAAATATATTTTTTTTTAATAAATATGTGCTTTTAAAATAATAAGCTACTGTGTAAGCCCAATGTAACAACTGAATGGTAATTAGAAATAATGATTTTATTATCATTAAATGGCTTACATTTTATATTCTCAGAATTGTATTCACACACATACACATACACATGTATATATTATATACAATTCTAAGCACCTTCATTTTAAATATGGTATCTGTATACATATTTAAACAAATTACCTTTAAAGAATGTATCATTATACAATTTCTAAAAATTAAACCTTTCAATATTATATTGGTATAAAATTCTAATTACTTTTTCTTCCAATATAAAATCAAAATCAAATTTTAAGCATGTTACATTTTAAGATGGTGTATATTATATAATATAATTATAAACGCTTTAAATCGGGTCGGAATACTATTCTAAACACTTTACTTTTCAATATGATATCGGTAAATGATTTTAATCTCGTTACTTTTCTCGATCATATCCAGAGTTACTTCTCAACTATGAAAGGTCATCATCAATATTATATAGGACTACTTATATAGCTCGGATAGCTTCAATATCAAAAAGAAGACTTTGTTGGAAGAAAGAGGAAAAGAGTTAGAAGAAAATCCTTATTTGTGGTAATATGCAATTTCCGGACAGTCCTTGGTCACACCTATACTCATAATGGAGAGTGTTGAGAGCCAATCATGGTGAAGGGTCAGAATACCCCCAACCCCCATTTTTTTCCATCCCCTCCTCACCCCCTAGAAGTGTCCCAGAAGCCACGTTAAATCTCTATCAGGCGCGTTGGATCGGGTCATGGCCCTGTTTGATGCCTCGCCCGACGCTCGTAAACCTGCAACTACTGGCGTCATCTTACAAACAGAAGGGGGTGGGAAAATGGGGCATGAAGGAAGTAATGGGGGATAGACGTTTGGTAGGGGGTGGGTTACCTACCCACTGGCTAAATACTACCGTTACGTACATAGATAAGTCTCTTGATGGTAAAAAGAAGAAACTCGCGAACTCTTAATGAGGCAAATAAACTCAAGACTTCATAAGATGCCTGTTTGCCTCTTCCCTTTGCTTGTTTGGAGGAAAAACATCTATTTGTAAGAAGAAAAAAAAAAAGAAGTGGGGAAGGAAAGCTAAAGGTTAGGATCAATGGAAGGTTAGAGAACCTTTAATGAGATAAGTCAAATTATGGGTAGCTCACCGGTTTTACAGAAAGTATAAATTTGATGTGTCGAATTTTGCGATGGACAATACGACCATACAAAGAAAACATAAATATAAAAGTCATACACAGAATTTAAAATATATCTACAATAAATTACAATACAGAAAATAGAATGGATAGTAATATTATTTTGCCGATGAATAGATAAAACCTGCTTATTATTTCAATATTTTTTTTCATTCTATACGCCTCACCTCTCGTTTTTACTATCCGTATCTTTACTACACTAATTTTATTATTATATTATTATTATTATTATTAGCACCGCGTCTTACTACCCGTTCAGGTTATACGCACTTACGCTAATGTGTAATGTTAGGGTGATTGTGAGATGAAATGGAGGACCTACAGTTTAACGTGGAATCCGAACCACGGTGGAGGCCTGGCACTCCCACCATTCACAAGATGTCTTGTCAGAGGTGAAGGAAGGGTTTGGTAATCAGATAAATCTGTGCCGGGACCAAAGATTGAACCCCGGTCCCCAGCATAGAAGTCTGACACCTTACCCCTAGACCGCCAGGTCACCTTTACTACACTAATGAAGTACTGATTATAAAGGTATGATTTAGGGGAAACATACCCGCATTTGCATGGGTAAAACCACCCACAGTCTATCCGAACATGATTCAAACCCTGATTTTCCCATCACCGGTACAGGCGAGGCTTATGCCTTAATCCACATACCACTGATGAATGATTTTAGAATACATAAAAACGTTGATGCAACCGTACACGTCCAAGAACTTATATTATAAAAAAAAAGCTCAATACCATCGAGCTATAACAACTGAGTGACAACTGTCTTTTGGCGAAGATAGTGCCAATCTATGTTGATAAAAGATGTCTGTGATAAGCAAAACGAAACCCTCAGCCATTAATATCAGTTTTATAAGACGGTCGCGTTACTTTTTCATTAACTCACCTCTACATTTGTCCTAGCGAGGTTAAGTTGAGCTCACTCTAAACCTACTGCTTCACAGAAAATCTTGTAGCGCAAGGGATAGAACCCGAGACTTCTGGATTTGTAGTCAGGAGCTCTGAGCACTAGACCACAGAGGCGGTCCGAACTTACATGATACACTTATAATAATGATTGCATTATTTTTATTATTAATTAAACATTTTAGTTATAGTGTTCTCCAAACAATTATTCTTGTGCAGAAAATTAGAATCAGTGGGATTCAGAAAGAGGAACATCCAAAGGTAAAATATCTGTCAAGTACTTTCTTGCAGTTTTAAATAAAATAATCATTTATATTTTAGCTCTGTGTGTGTATTAATAGGTGAGTGAGTGAGTGAGTGAGTGAGTGAGCGAGCGAGTGAGAGAATTAGTGAGTGAGTGGGTGAGTGAGTGAATTAGTGAGTGGGTGAGTGAGTGAATTAGTGATTGGGTGAGTGAGTGAGTGAGTGAGTGAGTGAGAGCGTGAGTGAGTGAGAGCGTGAGTGAGTGAGAGCGCGAGTGAGTGAGAACGTGAGTGAGTGAGAGCATGAGTGAGTGAGTGACGTGAGTGAGAGCATGAGTGGTGAGTACGTGAGTGAGTGAGCGAGTGAGTAGTGCGTGATGCGAGTGAGTAGGTGGGTGTGTGAGTGAGAGAGCGCAAAGTAATAGAGTGAGTAAATGAATGAAAGCGAGAGAGATGCTACCATGCCTTACATCTGTCAGGACTATCCGCAGTATTTAAACTAATGGGGTAGAAATAAGTTGAGTAGAATTCATAGAGTATGTACCAGCATTTTTGTTGAGGGAGCATGGGAAACTATTCACTAGAGATAAGGAAATTAGAATTTATAAAGAAATTTTTCAGCGTTTTAGTTAAAGAGAGTGGGAAATTTTTCGATAGAGATAAGGACAGTAAACTTTATAAGGAGTGTATCCGTACTTGCGTTAGGTGGAGGGGGACATTTTTCAGTAAAAATATATATATACTTGGTCGTGTTTAATTCTAATTTTAAAGATTGATTAAATATTTTATATGTATATTGAAAACAAATCCTGCTCTCTAAACAAATATATGAGATGAGAATAAGTATAAAAATAAGAACTTGTAAAATAATCACTTTCTTTGGGTTCTTTGAGAGCCCTTTAAATTTTAACAATAAATATATAAAAGCAATGGTATTAATTAAAAAATATTCTTAGTTTCAAATTACTTAATTTTTCAGAATTACAAAATCACATTCATTCACGCTTCATCCCCCCAAAAATGTTACATTTTGGAGGTATATATTTACTCTGATTCAGTCATTTGATCTTTATTTTCTAAGACGTTTTGGAAAATTGCCCCAAGTGGCAATCTCATTAGTAGAGGAACTTTTTTCCTCCTCTTCTAAACCTGTCATAGAAGTTCCGTTTGACTGCATCCCATTCTGAGCCATAACGTAAAATATTTAAGAGCTACTTGGATTCGAAATGGCCGTAATTAAGAGAAACATCCATAGAAAGATATGGGCTGGGATATAAACAAGCTATTCCTGCGTAATGACCACTCCTACGATTTTCCCAAACATTTTTATTACTAGCTGAAAAAGGATGCAAGTCCTTTTTTCAATAAATATTTCTAATGGTCAATCCACTCACTATACACTCTAAGGTAATAAAGTGAAGAAAGTAAGCTATAGCTAAATTAACATGAAAATTAATTAAAATTATTATTATTACTATAAATATCGTATAGTTAGTGACAATCAAACAAATGCTAAATGTAAGAAAAATATTGCGAACATATCGGATATAATTTACAAGGAGATTTGAAGCGTTTTGATATATGATTGTGTGCATGAAAGCATGATCTAACCAGATCCAATTTATAAACACATATAATTGTTTCCAAATGTATTAACTCCATCTAAACCTAATGCATAATTAGCTGAAAATTTTATATATTTAAGTATAAGCCTATGTGTTTTTATTGTTTAGTGACTTTTTTTGCATAGGTTCTTTTACTTGTAAATAAATTATGATTCTAAATTATCACACATTTACAGTAAATAGATTGTACGAAATAATCGCAAACATTTTATTATATTTTGTATTATGGCTTGGAAACAAATCTTCAAATATATGTTTAGAGTAAACTATTATTATGTAAATATGCTTCATAAATACGAAACTATTTATAAAATGTACGTGACATATACTTCAGCGGTTGATAGTAGACACAAAAACAATGGAAAAAGTTGATATAATGATATGTCCCATTTGACTTTATTCTAACGTCATGTCTTACTACCTGTTCAGGTTATACTCATATGTACTAATTGCTTTAATGAATAAGGGATTAGGGAGGTTGATTTAAGATGAAGTGTACACTAATTAGCGTAGAAGAAGAGTGGGAAAACATTTTGAAAAAGTCACCCTCATTACTCCCTGTTGGGATTTAAACCCTGATCTTTCTATCACTAGCAGCCTAATATAACATTGGAGAGAGACGACTTAGTCCATGTGGCCACTGATACAGGTTATTTTACCTTGTTTCCGAACTATATTTATGATTGTACTCTAATAAAGTGGATCTGCTTAACATTTTAGGTAGGGCTTAAAATGGTCACCTTCAGCCTGAATGCGAGCATTACAATTTAATGTATTTTTAAAGAGTTGAATTTTGCGACACAATGACTGACTAAAGGCTTGCATTCAGGTCAAAGGGGGCATTTTTAGAAATTTCTATGGTGTTAAGTTCCACCTTAATGGAGTATGAACATAACTATGATTAGTAGACAAGATCAAATGGGACAGATGTTTATATTGAATAATTTACTTGTTTTGGTTAATTCTGTCCACAACAGAAGTTGATCCTACATTTACGGTACACCCTGTATACACATTCTATAAGACAAATTTTTCAGAGATTTTTAACAAATTTCAAATTTTCAAAAATAATTTATTCGTAAACAACCTAAAAATGGTTTTTTATTGATAGAATTGAGAGAGTATTCTAATTTATAATGAAAAACTATTCCCAGATACTCATTTTGAGCTCATCTTCAAATCCAAATCGAGAAAATTTCAAATTTTCTATAATTTATTGTAAGTAAGTTAAATACCCTTGAATTTGTTTAAAATAAGTATATCTTATATTTTTTTATAATGAAAAATAGTTTCTAGATATCAATTTTTAACAAGATAGTTTCAAATTTTTCCAAAATTTAATATTTTACAAAAATAGTTATAATTTAACTACAAAATAATTAATACTTCAGAAAAACCACTATATGATTAGTTATGATGTAAGAAACTTCCAGATATACATTTTGAATCAAATAAATAGAGCAATTTTTTAAAATATTTGAATTAATAAAACACGGTAATGTGTACACTACATTTAAACGGATTTCCCCAAAAAAACAGTTTTAATTTTTTGTGATATATTTCCCAAACACACATGTTAAACCGAACTTTAAAGCCGTTTTAAAATTAAAATAATTCAACAACAAACTACACTTTCACGAAAATTTACCCGAAAACCATGGATAAAGTATAATTTGGGGAAGTAAAACATTTCGTAGATATCCATATAAAAAATCATCATAGCCATTTAAAAACAATGTGTATTAAAAATATCACTAATCAGTAAGCGACCCTTTATTTGAGTGCCAAGGTAAATTAAATAAAAAATGCTGCAAGATATTGCCCTATAGTATATAGATACAAAGTTTGAACAAATCCATCAAAAAGTTTCAGATCTGTGGTCACGAACACACAGAAAGACATAATTGAAAAATCCACTTTTTTGGGGGGGTTCGTGTTTACATAAAACGTAAAAATAGATTTTAATACTTTCTATTGATATTAAAAGTAGTAACCGTAATCATTTTAATTTAACCATTTAGATTTTTAGAAATTTCAACATTATTTCACTAAGAGAAATCATTTGAATGGAGTTTTAATTTTTATCTATTCAAATAATTGAAGATTTTAAGGAATAGTACTATATTTTTTTAATATACATAAGATGTTAACATATGAACATTTATGAATAGGAACTTTAAAATCACATAGTCATAGTAAACTTATAAAATTATATATATTTTGCTGCTACTTTTGTGTTCCAAGAACATTGGAACTGTAGTTGGTCCAACAGTTCTCAGTTCTTAAATACCCTGGTATTTAGACGGTATTTCCTCTGTGTAACCTTATTTTTATAACGTCTCTAATGGCCATGGCCTCTTAAGGGTGTAATATGTGATACATGCAGTCTTGTACGTAAGAAGATGATGATTTTACGACCCTCGATGTCTCATCTTTGGGCGGTGCCTCCTTTTGGAGGTAATGACCGAGGATTATCCTCTTCTCACATGTTGAAGAAATTACACTTTTAAGATGAACATTTATCATTCATTCATTCACAGAGGAGTATCCCGGAATTAGAAGTAATCAAGAGTATTTTGTAAAAAGCAGTTATTTATTAGTGTTAGACATACTACCTACAATTATTTGGACCTTTTTTTTATAAATAAAATTTAGGTAAGCAACTAATTGTATAAAAAATCAAGTCAATGCTCTCAAATGTGAGTTTGAATAGAAATTGAATGAAATCTTCCATATTTACAAATACTATCACTAAAGAAGTGATTTTCATCAAAATAACACGTACATGAACATTTAATCTTTTAAGTATTTGGTTGGAAACAAATTAATAAATATCCTAAAATATTTATCATTATGATATAGTTAAATATATGTCTGTATTTATTACTAGAGCACGACTTATTATCGAGGATTATTATTTCAGATTTTAAGGATAACCTTTGCACAATCCTAAAGTTATTGTTGGTCCTAAAATTATTGTAATAAAACATAAGTTGGATGAACATAATACTATAATCTTTTTTAAATAGCTTTCAATAAAATTAATATTATATAAAAACCAACATACAATAATTCAATGATTTAATTTTAAAACACTTTTAGCTACAAAATGACATTTATTACTAATTTACAAACTACAAAATAAATCCTATTTCCTCATAAAAATTGATTTTTTTTTCATTTCCTCCTTCAATAAGGGCAGGAAACAAATACTGGTATTTTTTAATATTGTAACAGATCTTGTAATCTATGAGACTTTTATATATAAATAAAACTGTACATCCAACATTATATTTATTAACAAAAATGATATTAATAAAATTTACTTATATAAGTTGATATTTTTGATAAAAGTAAAATCCATAAATATCTTGTATTTTTTTCACCACATGAAAATTATTGATGAATGGTTATACTTATGTTAATGAAAGGGCATGCCTTCTAAGTTAACCTAGTAAATGGATAAGGGATGAGGAACGAGATAGAAAGTGCAGCCACACACTGAAAACTTACCCTCTCTGGTTAGTATCATGCACTGAAACCTTCTCCCTTTTACTCATGAAGACGACCAGCACACCCATTACTTTTAATGTAAAAGTACTCCCTCCACCCTAAAAAAAAACCGTACGGAAACCAATATTAATTACTTGATGGGTTGCATATCTATCGAGATGGGCCTCTTCCTCTTGAACCAGTGTAAGGGGGTGAAGGGAGGTTGAAAGCAGTTTGGGTTGGTTTGTGGCTGCGGAGGGATGGGTCAGGAGTTTGATTATAAACTCGTCGTCTGACCACACACATATCCCCCACCTATCCCCTACCCGGTATCCCCAAACACAAATTACCGTCTTACTTTACAGCTTTAATCACTCAATGTTTCAATGGCAACTGGGCTGAGTGCTTTCACCAGTTGTTTCATCCAGACGAGAATTGGACGACATCGCTTTGGGGGGGTAGACGCTTAGTAGTAGTGTGGTAGCACTAAGGGTAAAACAATTAGGGAAAATATACAAATAGTTAAGTAAACAATTAATTTATAAAGAAAGCACCACTGCGACTGCCTCTTAATTTCTTATTGTTATTAATTTTTTTCGACGCGTTTTAATACCCATTTGGATTATACGTATACAATAGTTACGATATTAACATAAGTATGAGAAAGGTACAACTTTGGAGGAAATGTAACAAAATTTTAGTGGTGGGTGAGTATGAGAGCATTCATAAAATCACACTTCTAGTACACTAGACTTGTATTCAAATTCCAATCTACATATTGCGGGAAATACAGTATTATTCTAGAGTGAAGAGTTTAATAAGTCAAACACCAATGTAGCGAGCCAAACCCTATAATTGTTATTTATTTATTTTTTATTCATTTGAGATATATAAAGTTCCCTTTATGAACTAACTGATTATATTAACAAACGATAATTTTAATGAGCGAGTGCTAAAGATCCTACCAATTTTGCCTGGAAAGGTATTCTCACAAACCTTCCAAGGTTCTTTTAAATGCCACAATTTGACCTGGGACCAATGGCTTTACTTCCTCTCTGAAGGAAATTGTGCTAAAGATTTCCATCGCTCAAGAAAAAACTCGTCGACCACAGCTAGGTATGACCCACGAACATCAGTCCTGAGGTGAGCATTTTACCCCAAGAACACCGAGGTAGATTAAGACATGTATTAAATTACCCAATTACTGGAAGTCGAACTATGGTAGTATGCTTAGGTTTGCTAATTTTATTTCTGTAACCAGTACAGTTTATTCGCAGTCTACCACACTAATATATTAAGGACGAACAAAGAAGAATCTATAGGAAATGTACTTGAAATTGCATTGAGGAGGAAAGTTAAACCATGAGACTGGGGGGAGGGGGGGTGATACATCTGCCTTGGATTTGAGCCCTTACATATTCATCTTTAACAAACAGGTCTATTGAGAGATGGACACCTTTGAATATAGAGTATTGATGTAAGTTAAGGATTGCTGTATTTTTATCCTGCACATAAAACCATTTTTATCGTGTCTTATTATCCATCCGGGTTAAATACACCTTTAAATACACTAATGGAATAGCAATGAGGAAAGCAAAGTATAGAGAAGAGATACCCACATACATGTGGAGGGAGAGTGAGAAGTTATTTAGAGAAAGAAACACCTCACTACACCAAAATGAATTTGAACCAGGACTTTTACCTCACTGGCAAACCAAACCAGGTGATCTTAACGTCAAGAACGCGTGACAAATGATGTGCGTAGCAAAGAAATACGATTGCACAAAATAATGTTTACATTAGATAAATTTTTTTTTAAGAATAAGCATTAAATTGTTACACATTTTCAAGTTAAGAATCAATCTTTTATTGTAATCACAATAATCTGTGTCATTAATGCTCTACCTTGAGTAAACGCATGCTCCCATTAAAATAATAAATTATAATGAAATATCTAAATAGAAGGCCTAGACACCTTCAAGGATTAAAAATAAAAGGTCCGTTAGAAAACTATATTTATTTAATAAAACTTCTTGAACACAGTTTAATCAATACAAACCTTTATAGCATGGGTATTAACTAAAACAATATAATTACTGTATTGTACTAAATTGTATGCGGGATAGTTATGTCAAGTGAATACATATTGTATTTAACTTACTACTCTGTACTATTTTAGACATTTCACTAGATGAGGAAGGAGGGACTGCTCTCAATTTACGCAAGATAGTGGAATTTATGACTTTCCTACCGTCGGTTACTATAAGAGGACTGGTGTATTCAATATTTATCCGCTGTTTAGATTGTTATACATAATGATCCGTCTCTAGAAGTGTCCAAGTCCGTTATGAAGAAAGTCCTCTATTGGGAAGTTGTTTTGCTGTTAAAGCCATGTGATTTGGCCGGCAAAATTTATACTGTCCTTTATAAAGAAGAATCCGCAAGTAATAGATGTCCGTTAATGGAGATAAACTTTTACTTAATGTACTATATTAGAAATACAACATAAAACAAATGGTCAATTCGGGAAAATTTTGAGTACACCTGGCAGTGATGCTGGCTGGGTTTCTCACAAATACAAAAATTAACAAAAAATTACCCATTTATGTGAATATAAGTAGTTGTTGAAATCCACTCTCAAATTCATAATTTTTTAGTCAATGAGTGTTGAAACATGAAAGACAAACAGGACAACCCATTGTATACAAATTTCACCAATTTTATACATACAGGATTATTCAGATCTTGTGGTACAATACTATACAAACTAGGAGGTCAAAATACAACCATTTCCATATAATTAACTTTGGGTTGGATACGCCAAATCGTGGCGTTATAAGACGTCTAATTTGGCTATATATGCACCTGGGTTTAGGCCACACATGCATCACATCTCTCAACCTAACACAGACATCTCTACCAGTCTATCCCTAGACAATCCTATGGTGCCAGCGTACTAAAGACGCTTTTCACTGGTAACTGTCAACATATATGGACATTACACGTTACCTGAAACGCCATACACATATTGCGTGTACGATGCGGCTGGTGGCAACGCACTTGCTGGCATGTGGACAACTGTTGTCAGGCCATTTAATTTTCTTTTATTAGTCATAATGTATATGTCATTCAAATTATGTGTGCTGAAGATTATGAGATACCTACCTCCAAGATTAATACAGCACCAACTTTGACATCTCGTAAAGCCACATTTGGCGTTGCCGACTCCAAGTTCACCTGTTTACTCACCCCCTACAGCTCGTGTGATTCTCTTACCCGAAGATATTAATAATCCTGTATTTAATCTAAATTACTATACTATTACTATTTAGCACCGCGTATTACTACCCGTTCGGGTTATACGCTTTAAGTACTAATGTTTGTGTGTTATTTGCTCACTGAATAGTCACTAAGACATGGTGATAAGATAAGTATGATATTAGGGTTATGCAAGAGTTCAGTTACAACGCAGCTAATAGGATACAAAGATTATTTATAGAATTTACAGCTAATAAGAAGGTATTTTTTTGCAATAATTTTAGATTTTTTTTAGAAGCAAGCGGAAAATACGCTTGGAAGTGAATTCTGAGAAAACTAATTACGTGATAGCATATATAGCATAGCTTGAGGATGAACAATTAGAGATTATTGAGATCAATATATCATTAAGCAGTGTATTCACATTTACAGGACTGTGCACCAGCCGTAGCATGGTAGCAACGTGGCTGGCGCACACTCCTATGAGTGTGAATCAAACAATTTTTTAAAGGGTAAATCATATAGGAATGACCTGTTCGAGATTATTTGCAGCATGACACAGACAGCATTCAGTCCAAAGAGTGTAAATCCTACTTTAATGAGTTCAAATATCTATAATTTTTTTTAAACCAATGGTAGCGATATTAGAGTGAAAACTAGGAAAATAATAAGTCAGGAAATCATGCTTTCACTCGGCCAGTAGTTTGTTAACATCTTACCTGTTGTCTAGAAATGTGAGTATAACAAAACTATAGTTTGGTTGTTCTTTGATTGTGAAACATGATTATATATCTTACATGATGAGAAAACGTCCAGGGCATTCGAAAACAAAGTGATCAGTAAAATAATTGGTCCGGAGAGGGATTAAAATAATGGGTCCCTGGTATGATTCCTGTGTCAAGGTGTGATTTTTAAATTTTCATCACATGATATATGTAGATGAATATAAACTTATTTGAATTCTATTATTTTAAATGATAATATTGAATAGGCAATTAAATATGGGAATTTTTGTAAAACCCGCTACCGTAAACTAATGTGAATAAGACGATAATATTGTTATAAAAGATCAAGCAATGATTAAATATATTATATTTTATTAAAAGCTAAATTATTTACGTTATATTTTCTTCACTGTATCGTCTGTGATGTATGTAAGTCTATTTAGATATTTTTTCTATCGTTAAGTGTGATTAAATAACTTGTAACTAAGCATTTATACAAAACTAATTTAAGTTTAAAATGTACTAACTTTATATTTCAACCCAAAATCATGTGGTTGATTAAATAAATAGTCGATATTATTAATAAAATTAGATTATAGTTAAGTTTTTTTTTTTTAGAAATTAAGTGTAAACATAAATATACGTTTATTTTGTGTATGTGCATATTTTCTTAACACCCATCCAGACACATATTTAAGTTAATGGAGCAGGTACAAAGAAGGTATAATTTTGAGGTTATATACCTACATTTGCGTGAAGGCAGAACGTCTAACCTTTTAATCCAATCCACCCTCAAAACACAAGGCATGGATTTTAGCTCTCTCCACGACAAACCAGACTAGACAAATCCATATTCCCAGTAATTTGGGTGACAGAAGATATTAATTAAGTTATTAATAGTGTTTCATTAGATGATATATATTGATTGATCAGCTAGAGCTATTGCTTGTATCATTTTGGTATTCACCCACTGACAGATGACCAGTTAATTTCCGTTTTTGTGCAAGCAGGAGCGAATTTAAGCTGTTTGAATTAGTATTTTCGGGTTTATTTATTAAGTACCAAACTCTTCAAAACCATACAAACCTGCAACGTCAGACAAACAGAATAAAGCGTAAAACTCTCAATTTCTGGTTAACATCAGTGGGGAGTTGGAGTTTTAATCCCTGCCGTGTGTGGTGAGTTGTTTTAATAAACCGTGATATCTTAATTCTCAATTCTACATTTACCATCACTATTCTATTAATGTAAGTATGTGGATAATGTGGATGGATACTAAGAAGTATCGCACGAAGAAAAAATACACACAATAAATTCACATTTCCACAACTATAATCATTTCTTCCTGCACAATCTTTTAGTTTTAGATAAAACAAATTCCCAAATTTATATTTTATACCTGTTCCCAAGTCCTCTATGAGGCTCTTTTTACTGGCCATCTATTTCTTGACTATTCCTCTCCCTGATTATAAGCTTTTACTTATTTTCTCGTCCATTTTTTGGTCTCTGTGAGCATATCTCGTTCCAACTCTCTGTCTCTATTTCATTTTTCCCTTCCTTTCTCGCAGACTCACACGTCCGCGGTCAGTCCCTACAGTACTCGCCACTGCATCTCCGTCAATTATTCACAATCAAATCAGAGATAAAAGGGAAGGACCCCAGCACAACCTTGGATGTGGCTACTTCAAGTCTGGTAGGTTGCGGATGTGAATTGAGGGAGCAAGCTGGTAGATTGACTCAACTTTCATGACTTTTTGTACAAAACTGTTTTTTGAAAGATATATCACAAAAAAAAGTATTTATTTAGTTAAAATAAAAGCTTAGTGATGTTACTTTTAAAAAAAAAATAATTTCATTGATAAAAAGGACATTTTCACAAATAATTAAAACCTTTAGAGCACATGGATATTCATTCCAAAATGAAATAGGTTAAAGTTTAATTATTTAAAATATTAAGCCACTATCAATATGATATAATATATATTATATTATATAATTCTTTGTGAAAACATTATTTGATTTAATTTTTTTAGTTGAGAAATATACATTTATTTTATTTTTGTTAAGTAAATTAATCAAAATATTTGTATGTAAAAAAAATTAAACGTCATTTGGATCCCAGGGTGAACGTGGTTTGATTTAATTATGTTTGAGTTGATAAATATTTACTCAAATTGATATTAATATAAACAATTTGTTTCGAAGTACTTATATTAACAACTTTTCAAATATAGTTGGATGGAACAATATTCACAATGATCGAATGAGCTTCGTATCATCCGTATCCCAAATGGTCTCCTATCACGGGAAAACTTTAGTTACTCGCTTTATTGGTCAAATGAACTAAGATTCTCAGGCGTAAAGCTCGCAATAGACTATACTGCCAATGAAGGAGATATTACCCTTAATAATTGATCAGGTGTATTGAAGGGGTGGTTTCCTAAATGGTTTTATACTCTGCATCCATGCAAATTTGGGTAAAATACCTCTAAATTGAACCTCTCACATTACTCACACATTTTCGTAATTAGTGCACACGAGTATAAGCCGGACGGGTATAATACATGGTGATAAAAACAACAACAAAAAATTTAGTTTGGTCTTTTATGATTCTGGACAAAGTTTAAGACACTTAGTTAACAATCATACAAATCCCACAATCTTTAATACCTTTACTACAAAATAATCATATAAATAGTTTATCACCGTATCTTCATAAAAATATTGGTACATTTCCTCTAAATTTCTTCATCAACCCTACCATCCCTACACCAGTAATTTAAATATATAGATAGCCCGTATGAAGTGTAAGACGCGGTTACCCAAGGAAAAAATCACTTAATCTACAGCATAGGGATGCTTAAGCAAGCTTAGAAAAGTGTCTTTCAACAAGTGGTTTGTGGACCAGCATTGGTTAGTTAGCAAACAAACTCATTTAAGTATTTATACTTGTATTTTAGAAAAGAATATAAAAAACTAATATTATTTTTTTAGTCGAATATCAATTTTTAAATACTTCCTGGGTAAGTTAAATTACTTAATTTTTAAGTCAACAAAGTTCTAAATTAACTTTTGTAACCTTGTGACTTGGGCTAGTTAGTGTAAGTTGAAGATCGTTCAAATGAGCAGTGAATTAATTTAAGTTAAAATTTATTTTCAATTTTAATAAAAAGGCATTCAACCTGAACAGGTAGTAAGACACGGTTCGAAATAATACAAATATTTATGCTATATTAATAATCAACATACCTGAGGCTGTATGCCTATGTTGAGACACTACTTATAAAAAGGTATCTAGTTTGACTACGGGTGACATCAATGGTCACATGGTCAAACGCGTCACCCTCGTGTTTGACTGGATTTCTGGTGACTGTGAAACTGATGTTTAAAGCCCGGTCAGGTGTACTGAGGGTAGTTTTACATACATGTTTCCCACACTCTCTTCACCCAAGTGAAAGTACATTTCCTTTAAAATTCTACCTTTCCCTAACCCTATTATATAATATAATAATGTAAGTAGATGACCTGGTGGTCTTGGGGTAAGGTGTCAGACTTCTGTCCTGGGGCTCCGGTTTTCAATCCTCGGTCCCGCACGATTTATCTGTTTGCCAAACCATTCCTTCACCTCTGACAAGACGTATGTTAATCACAACTTGTGAATGTGGGGAATGCCAGGCCTCCACCGTGGTTCGAATTCCACGTTAAACTTAATTCCTCTATTTAATCTCGCATCATCTCTACCCAATCACTACACGTTAGCTAAGTTAATACAACCCGAACGGGTACTACGAAACATTAGAAAAAAATAAAAAAATCATGGGGTACGCTAATTAGGTTATTTATTATTTTGACAAAGGCTTTATCAATAGTGAAGTTACCAGATTATATGAATGAATCTGTTATTTAGGAAAGTACACGTGAATTACCTCAACAGCAACATTTTACTGAATTGCAATACCATCAAATGCACAGGGCTTTAGTTTACATGACCACCATCGCTAACTGAGAACGTCTTGTGAATTAGATCAATGGAATCAAACCGTGTGAGGTTGCATCATTGATCTCGCTCGGTCTGGGATGCGGGAGGGGAGGGTAGGAGGAGATGGAATACGGGAGGAGGGATTGAGGAGAAAGGATCTGGAAGGAATGAGGAGGCGGCAGGAAGGAAACCCTGGACTCCGGGGTAATTTGGGGAGGAAACGATACGACCCCCTTGGGGCTTGAAGTTAGCCACACTTTCCTTATTTCCAGGCTGAAGGGTCAGAGTCCTCATCCTTTACCCGCTGCCCCTCCCTCCCCACCAACCCTCCCTTTTTCCCACAACCCCCGGGATGAAGGTAATGGGCCGTGCGTTGGTTTGGGGCCCCATCTTCACCTGAATGTATTTCTGCCGTGGAGCACGTACCTTTATACCCGGTCTCTTTGGTGATACACAAATAAGAACACGAGATAATTCAATTTTTAAAAGAAAATTTACCTATTCTAGAACTAATTTGGTTCGATGTCTAGACTTATAAATATAATATAGACATAAGCTTAATCTATTATCTATTTACTAGCTAATGTTCCGTTCTTCGCATGGTGAATCTATAAATGTTTTTGCAATATGTTTAAGAATATAAAATTAACTAGAAGAAAAACTAGCCAAATATTAAATTATTTATTAATATTAAAATTTATTGGGTATATTATTGAATAAACGTGAAAAAAGGCCGAATAATTACAACATTATGTCAAAATAATCATATAATCTAAATATATTTTGGCTAAAAGCGATTATAAGAAAAGTAAAATTATGTAATATTCATTAGTAAAAAAATAATAAAAACAATTGAAAGTAGAATATCACAGTTTAACAAACAGCATAAATGAAATATTGCACTGTAATAGATACAAATTAGTCCCTGTAATTACCTGCAATATTTATAATTTCTACTACACCAATATTTTTTTTTTCTAATTGATTGTGAAATTTTGAGCGTATATTTTTATGGAACCATCTTTCAGTATTTTCTGATCATCTGGGGATGGGGGGAGGGGGGTATTGTATAGCTACTTGCAGATATATTAATTTGATACCGCACCAAAAAGTGGTTTTTTCCTATACGTTTTGAAACTTTTAAGTTCCCCGCATCCGCTACCTTCCTAATTAATTCACTGGCCATTGTTTAGTAATTAAAAGATATCAAACTCTTCCAGTTACATGAGGTTGTCCCTCTACATGTAGGTAAATATTTCAATTTTGTATCATATGAGAATCGTTTCATTGCAATAGCTTTGGAAATCCTTGTAGAATGAACGCCTTCCTTCCCATTATTGGTCTTTCATTTCGAAATTTAATTTACTTTCATTGTGTTTGAGGTATATCTTATATCTGCCTGATAAATTGCAATATTTTAACATAATGCAAAGTAATTTTATATTTGTTTTTGAAGTTTAGAGCCCCCACCCATTTCTCAAACTCCTACTTAGAAAATTAAAATATTCACAAATTGTTTGGTTATTTGGATTGGTCACACAACATTCCTGATAATTTCTCTTTATACCACCTAAAATCTTTGTTATCTGTAACCCCCCCCCCCCATCCCCCGTTTCAACACTTATTTCCTAGAGCTCCATTTTACTATTTAAAAGTATCAGATATTATCGTTATTTGGAGTAATACATTCATCTTTATGCTGAATTTTATTTAATAACACACTTATAAATAGTTGTTTCAATTAGTTTTAAAAATTTTGAATACACCTTCCGCCATTTCACTGACTCCAACTCTGGCACAAAATATTTTAGGATCTAATGAATATCTTTAGTAGTATTTCTTCCTACATGCCAAATTCCAATGCCTACATTTATTTATATATGTATTGTCCCCACCACCCAATTTACCGGAATTATATTTTTCCCATATTTATTAGTTTTGGAATGAATTATTTTTTCAATGAAAGAGACTCTTCCTCTCCCCATTTTAGACACTTAATTTTGATTAAAAAAAGTGTTTGGGTTATTCTTAAACCTTATCGAGAAATTTGAATATTCTACCATACTATGAATTAGTTTTGGATATAAACCTTGGACATTTTGATACCCTCTATTTCATTAGACCCCCAATTAAATTTTAAAAAATTTAAGAATGATTTAGCTAAGTGGAGCCAGCCAAATAAATTCCTGGAAAACTTCAATTTCCTATTTACTTAAATGTGTGGTTTTGTGTTTACATTCCCTTAATCAAAGACTCATTCTAAAACTGGAAATTATATGACTTTATTAATTATTTTGAGGGGTCCTTTAAACTTCCTTCCAAGTTTGAATTTTATAACACGCTTTTATATAGTTGTTTATATTAGTTTTGAAAGTTTTGAAACCCCCCTCATCAATTTGACCAACTTAGACTTTTCTTGTTGTTTCTAGGGGTCCCTTTATCCGATTTCCAAATTTTTGATTTTCAGGTTTGAACAATTCATGCAGAAGAATTTTTAATCAAGGAGAAAATAAGGACACAAAATCCCTTTATATATAAGAAAGTAAATGATACAACACACTCGCGCAAACGTTCTCATATTGTGTTATAGCTTCGAAGATAATATTAAAATATAGGATTTAAGTAAACAACACTTATTTATGTTTTCTTCATAAATTAAAAACATAATCATGTTCATCATAATAAACACACTTTATGGATAAATTACAAACCAAATCAATAATATATTTTAACAAAATTAAAATTTACTATACTTGTTATAAAAAATTAACCTAACATTATTTATTTGTAAAAATAAAAAGTTATTCTTATTTATCATGAAAATCTATTTTTGTTCTCCCATTTTGAATTCAATCTCCAAAGTCAATATGAAAAAAATCGAATTTTCTATAATTTTTTGTATGTTAGCTACCCTTAAATTAATTTATTTTTATAAATGAAAATATACTATTATTTAAAATGTATGATAGTACCTCGCTATTAATTATGAACCAAGTTGGTGGAGTTATTAAAAAAAATGATTTTATAAAAATTGTTCATTTGTTGACAACGATTATATGATTATTTAAAGAAACCATATCTTTAGTCTAGATTTAAAATGTAAATAACTTCAAATATAACCATTTTCCACCAAATCTCTGGGAAGCTTTTACCAGGGACAGACAGACAGACAGATGTTAAAATTAACTTTTTACTTTAACGCTACCTTACAGTTATAGAAAGTATTATGATCGTCAAAAATATCAAACTCGAGATTTTGATGACTTTTGACGTGACATGACTCCACCCTCACCACGAATCCGAAAAAAATTGTTTTTGCCTGTCTGTTCGTCCTCTCTCTGTCTGTACCTCGGAGTAGAGCATAAACTATTTTATCGATTGGGGTAAAACTTAGTATCCAGAGTTTTCATAGGGATACCCCGAATAATTTTTGGAATCAGATATCTAACCCTAAGAATAAGGGTAGTTTCCTTAAGGGTGAAAAAAAAAATATTTTATTGAAATCGGGTCTAGCCCAGAACCAGTCGTGGTCCCCCGTGTCACGTCATCAGTCGAGGGTGAGCGTGGTGCTCACACATCAAAATGTGTAGTTTTTATTTTAGATCATCATGTTTTTCATTTTATTTTTTATTCATTATAATATTATATGTTTTTTATACTTTATTTTCACTGAAATCATTGAAATATTTTATTTATTAGACGATAAACACTTAATTTTTTTATGTACAAATAAAATAACAAAAACATCTACAACAACAAGGAATGTTTCTATTTTATTGTAAATCTAACAAAAGATTTTCATCTAATAATAAAGATACATATTTTATTTTAAAATTTTAGAATTTTATTTTTAAACAATTAATGTCCTCATTTGTATGTTTGGACCGATAAAAAAGAACAACATTGGGTCCATACGGGTCAATACTTTGAATTAAAATTTCAACTTCCGGTTAAAGTTTTCGACATTTTATTAAGTGTTGCAAAATAATCTTCATGTCATCGCATTGTTATTCAATTCTAAATTTATAAATTTTGAACAATACAAAATGTAATTATTTACTATTGAGACCAAAATAGAAATAGATCATTGTTGTACAGACATTTCTTCTAGGAGGTTTAAGGAAAAACAACAAACTTTTTGAGAGACTTAATTATATTTAACTACTCTATAGCATTGGTTAATTATTGCTTTACAGTAGTATATCCTTACAACTACCTCTCACAAAATTGTATAAATATATTTTCCAATATCTCAGAAACTGTTGGTTTTATAAAAATATATTTAATATAAAAGTTGTTTATTTCTATTAGTTCAACCATTTTGAAATGATAAGTTATTTAGGATCTCAAATAATTGCGAAGATACGGAAGGTTCCGCCTATATAAAGTACCCTAAAATTAATTTTCATGGTAAAATGAAATTAGCCAGTTTATTTATAGGCCTAATATTAATCAACAACTGGATACGAATTTTAATCAAAACCGTTAGAGCCGATTTTGAGAACATAGTTTTTTTCTCTTTTCGCCCTTTATTAAACTACTCTTAATTTTAAGTTTAAAAAGATACAAAGACAGACGGTTTTGCAAAGACCACGTTTTAGGGGTCTGGTGGTTGAGGAGGGGGGGGGGGGGGGGGTGGGGGTAAGGAGGGACGACATGAGAAGTCAACATCCAACAAAATTTCAGGTTAGATAATTTTACGGTCGCAATATCTTACCTTTTGTGTTTAAAAAGTTAAAAATATATATTTGCGTATAGCTTATAGGTTATTGCTTTTATAAAAATATGCTTCATATAAAATATTTGTATTATAAATAGACCTATATATTTGTAATGTGAAGTAGTTTCATATCTCAAATAGTTTAGGAGATATTATAAAAAAAAATTACGCATCAGACCGGAGCCCTTAAAGTCAATCTGCCAATATATTGAGAGTAGCCAACTTCTTTAGAATATTTATAAATGTTAAGAAAGGAAATATAATCAAAACGTTAGAGCCGATTTTGAGAAAATTGACTTTTTATCTTTTTTCCCTTCAGTAAACTAACATCCTTATTTTAGGGTTGGATATCCAATACCAAAAAACTCTCGGGGCAACACTATGAAAACCCTAGATACTAAGTTTTCTCCTGATCAGTAAAATAGTTTAGTTTCTAGTTGGAGGTAAAGACAGACAGACGAAAATTCAAAAACCACTTCTACGGATTTGAGGGGTCATGAAACGTCGACATCATAAAAATCTCGAGTTCAATTTTTTTTGAAGATCACAATTCTTTCTCTAACTGTAAGATAGCGAGAAAGTAAAAAGAAAAATCTAAAATATTTCACGATAATAAAAAAGTATATAAATACAATCGTATATTATAATGTTGACATAAAATAAACTTTATTAAATGAAAATCAAAGATTAAATAACTAAATGAATCAATGGATTGAGTTTTTACTCAATAAAAATGTTTAGTTGGAAGAATTTAAAAACAGTAAAAAAACTTGGTTTATTAGCTAGTACTTAACACACGAACGCTCTGTGCTCATTATAAAGCAGTCTTAAATGTTTATTAGATTAACACACACTGAAGGCGGAGCTAGCCTCTATCAGTGATGTAAACCCACACGTAACATCTTGATTGACAGATAGATAATAGCACATTGAAATAGCTAATCTCTGGCTAAAATATTTGGCGAAATAAAACGAAAGTGAGCGCTGCGCTCACCCCTCGACTGTTCCTGGGCTAATAATTTTGATTAAATTTCATTTATATACATTTAACAATATTACAAATCAAATAGCTACACTATATCCTAGTATTTCTAATATAAAATAACAATCAGATGAAAAACATAAATTCCCCGTTAATTGAATGGGAAGAAACTTAATCTCACAATGACCTGTGTAAATGAGAACGTGGTTTAAAGGTTATTTGCTGGTCAAGGAGATGCGATTGTGTATTGGGGACATTTTTAATTAATGGTTTTTCACTTTTTCCTCCAACACAATAATTGTTATATTCTCTATAAGTTCTACCTTCCTCATCTTTACCTGTTCAGAATGTAGATTAATAAAAGCGTAAACAGCCGATAGTGCTAGAAAAGAAACACAATAATAATAAATCAAATTTGTGTTATATAACTTGTATTTTTTTCATATATTTAGATATTAACTAATATAATACCTCCAAATATATATTAAATATTTCTTAAAAATCTATTTCTGTAAGGGTTTTTATTTAAAAAACTATTTTTATACCTAATACTAATACCTCATTATTAAAAATAATAATGAGATATTTTATTTTTTAAATGACTACAATTTATTCTGCATATATAAGATAAAATAATGTTGTAATGCTAAGTTGTGAGGGTTTATGTAATTTCTCATGATATTGGGAAAGTCATTTCCTCGCCCAAAAGGGTGATTCTTCACAACTACAATTGTGAGGTTTTGTCCTAGTTAAATAGTTTGTTATCGCTGTGTGATGTGTTGACAGAAACAATGCAATGAATATCTCTCAGCTGTCCGATATTTGTTTTGGAGTAGTTGGCTCGAGGTACATTTGTGTGTGTGTGTGGGGGGGGGGGGGGGCGTGTGTATGGGGAGGGTGTGGTGGTGGTGAGAAGAACTACTGGAACAAGTTATTTAATTTTAATGGAAACCTTTATAGAACTGTTTTAGTTGTACTCACCAATTATTTTGTTGTTGACTGCAGCACAATGCTAAAATAAGTTGTGGAACACGTAGCCACTAATATAATTGTAGGCCGTACCAACTACTAGGTAATGATGGCTTTTAACATGAAAAACGTGATTTATTGAATATTTGAAAGATAATTACTTTAATTTCAATAATTTTGTAAGGGTGTGGACTCTTCAAATATTGAAAATAAATATTGCAGATAAAATCAATTGCATTAGAAATATAAATGTAGTAAAGTAAAATATAAATATACATATATTGTGGAAACATTAAAAATAAATGTGCACCGTAATACTTTCTTTCAATTTTTTCTTGAAATAGACATTTACTAAAAACTCGTAAAATTTGTGAAGCTAAATAATAGGTCTATACATTGTTCTAGAAATATTGTACCAAATATCATAAATGAAATAGATGCTACTTACTTGCTCAATATCATTAGGAACTAAGAACACTGTTACAGAAAAATTAAGAAAAGCGAAACATTTTTGTTTACCAAATAGCTAAAGAGTCAAATTCATTTTAAAAGACCTGAATTAAATATATATTTGTTCATAGCTTAGAAATTATTAGTTTTATAAAATTATATTTCAAATAAAAGATTATTATCCTTAATAAGACTATAATTTTACTAAAACAAGCTAATTTTTTTTATTTTAAATAGTTGCAGAAAAATGATCAAAATTGGAAAATGTCCCCTAAATGAAGTACCCTAAAAGTTATTTTCTTAAGAAAATAAGAATTACCATCTTGTTCATACCAGTAATGATAAAAAGTGTCCAGGTACAAAGTTTAATCAAAATTGTTAAAGCGAATTTTGAGAAAATCAATGTTTGCTCTTTTTGTCCTTCAGTAAACTACCATTGATTTTAGGGTTTGATGTCTAATTCCAAAAATCCCTCAGGGGGACCTTATGAAAATCTCAGATACCAAGTCTGAACCTAATCGGTTAAATAGTTTCGGCTCCAGCCCAAGGTGCAGACATACAGACATGAAGACAGCATTGCGAAAACCACTTTTTTGGTTTCAGGGTTCATGAAACGTCTACATTTATCAAAATTTCGAGTTCAATTTTTTTTGAGGATCACAATATTTGCTCTTTTAGGTTTCGAGAGAAAGTAAAAATTATCTATATATTTTCTTAACTGATTTGTTATCTTTTTAAAAAACCAATAAACTTTTAAATTTCTTTAATCCATTCATAGGTAGACCATAAGTGGAGAATTAAATCAAATCCATGCAAACTCATTTACGTGTTTGTTACATCTATTTACTTATTTAACTTATTTGTTTGATGGCGTGCTCACCTATGAAATGGAACTCAACCTTAACAAATAGTTAATTTATTGATTAGTAGTATAGTGGTCAAAGTTCCTGCTACAGATCCTGGGCTCCGGGTTCAATTCCAGGAGATTATAAATTTTAAGTAATGCAATGGGTATGGAACAAAGTCAATTCAGCCTCGTGAGACAAATGAGGAGCTGCTTGAAGGAAAAAGTAGCGGGTCACGTCTATTAAACTGAGATTAACGGCTTTGTGCTGACCACATCAGTGGTGGTGAAACCATATAAATAGGGATAAATCGCCCCCCCCCCCCCTTGATGATTTTAAATCCTCTTATATTATCTATCGATTATAAAATGGAAATATTCCCTTAAATCAAACTTCATATGAATTTTAGGTTCATCTAATTTTCAAAATTTACCGGCTAAAACTACTTCATATGGCTTATAAAATGATCAAACTGTCAGAAAAAATTCAAGCGAGGAGCACTCTAAATAGCTTCTAAATCAATCCAAATTTGAAAAATTTCTAGGGGAGGACCATTTTAAAAGCTTCTATATTCAGTAATTTTGAAAAAAATTCAGGTGAGTACTATTCGAAAAAAAATTTGAGAGAATTAAATTTTTAAACTTTTTCGGTATAAGACCACTTCTAATATATTAAAGAAACATTTGATTTAAAAAAAAATTCTGTATGAAAACCATTCTAAATATCTTCCAAGAAGATCATGTTTCAAAGTATTGCTGGAGAAAATTCAATTCGAAAAGTTTCTAATGTAGAAAAACTCAGGCGAGGATCAATATAGACTGCTTTTAAAAGAATTCGAATTTAAAAAAATTCCTGGGGCAAGATCCCTTCAAATAGATTAGAGAAAATTTAAATAAAAGCAATGGTATGAGGATTATTTAAAATAGTTTCTAGAGTCATCAAAATTAAACATAAAATCATTGAGAATACTTCTCCAAATAGCTTAAGAAAATCAAATTTTCCAAAAATGAGGAGAATAAATATCAAATGGCTTTTGGGGCCATAAAGTTTTCAAATTTATATCAATGCGATATAGGGGTAGGTCCAGGGTGGTGGAAGGAAGGAACCTATTTTTGTTTTTGTTTGTTTGCCCCCCCCCCCCTATCTTCGCAAGAAGATGGTGGCTTTTGGTTGATATGTCTTGATTGCAGGTTGCCATCTTGAGTTTGTATTATTAATGTTATCTAACCAGATACTGTCAAAGTTTAAAGCTCCAGAACATACGGTTTGATGTATAAATATATAAACGCAATTTTATTGATTTGTGTAAGTAGTGGATAGATATAATAGGATCAGAATAAAAAGAACATAACTTGACAGTAGCTAAAGTAGTTAAAAGTTTATCACCCTCTTACTACCGGAATAATTTTGTTTCACTGAATACCAATGGGGTCACTGGAGACGCCATTATTATATTTTTGATTAACATTACATTCTGCCCATGATTTATTGTCATAATAATAATTATGATATTTTATTTTAATGTGTTTTACTTTTACTTATTTTGGAGATGAAAAAAAAGACAAGTTTTAGCCCAATAGTTTAAATAGCTTAGGCCCAAGATACAGACAGGTGGACAGAAAGACAGCAATGCGAAAACAACTTTTTCTGTTTAAGGGAGTCATGAAACATCGACCGTTATCAAAATCTCTAGTTAAATTTTCTTTGGCAATTACAATACTTCTCTCTCTTATGTGTTGAGGAAATAAAGTAAAATATGCATTGATGTTTTATAAGCGCTACTTTCTAAAGAATAAACCAATAAAACTTATAACATGTGGAGCAGGTGTAGGCCTAAATAGTTATTTTAATTGACTATTTTATTTATATCTTACAAAAAGTAACTATTTATAATATGATTTTTCATAAACTACTCAACTAGAACGATTAATATAATGTATATTAAATTCATATTTATTCAGAATTATATTTGTTTGACTACATACACTTTATTATGTACTTAAAATAAGTATTCAAGAGTTGTTTCAATTCATAAATATAACGCCTTCAAATAATATATATATATATATATATATATATATATATATTATACATATATTTTTTTCAACTAAACAAGAAGAACGTGTTAAAAATAAATTGAAATTTTGAGCTCGTCAAAATAAGGAATGCCCATCCATCTACACGGTAGCTCATATTTCCAACAAGGAATATCCGTTTTCTTCACCATTATCCATTCTTCATTGATACACACCATTTCTTTTTTTTCTCGATATTATTTCAAACACAAACACCAAAATAAAAGTAAACTCTTACAATACCATGTCTTTTCTTCTTGCAAACGCATCATTACTCTTTCTCTCTATATATATTTTTTATATACCAAAATAATTTTCTTCCCCACTAGATTCTCTTCCCCATTTTCTTTTCGGCTTTCCACTTCCTTTCGCTTCGCCTTCACATTGTCCTCAATAAAGACAGGGTGAGATCTCATTAATTTCACATCGAGAGCTCGCTGGGAAGCCGGTGACGTCAGAGCCACCTGTGCTGGGCTGAGCGCACGCTCAAAAAACACGACACGCGATGGTGTTTTGTCACAGAGTGACAATAGTGCTCTGCGACTGAAGATTGGAGAGAGGGTAAAAGGGAGAAAGGGGGGATACGAAAGGAAGGTATACCGGGGTTTCCCCGCATGATCTTTTGACTCTCTTAAAATAGTCTGATGGAAGGGGTTATGAGGGGGAGGGGGTTGAGGCAGGAAGGTACTAGACGACTGACCTTTAATGATGTGTTTATGGTTGAAAGACGGAGAATGAAGACAAATATGTATGTATGTGTAAGTAAAAAAGATGAGGTTGTGATTTCAGACATGTTGTAAAAAAGAGACGGAATAAGGGAAATGTGCACAAAAGATACTGAAGCGTTATCAAAAACAACAATTGGTACCACATTAAGGAATTTTGATCCTTATTTTTAGTGGAGTAAATGCTAACAAGCACACCAAACTCACAGCAATGTAATCCGTTATACATTATGTATTGGTCATATAAAAAAAAACCGTAAATTATTTCAATTACATTTTGTCTCTTCCATTCAATCATACCTGTAAGTATATTTTATCGAGCGATCCACAAATTATTAAAATTTCTGCTGTCAAAATAAACATGCTCAATGTGATCTTATCCACACTTAATATTTGTAATATATTTTATTATTGTATCAATTTAAGCATGAGTAGTGAAGCTATAACTTAAAATCCTTCCTGTAAAATATGTAAATACACATACAAATAAATGGGGATATCAGTTATTCACACACAAATAAAATATAATAATCGAATAGCTATCACACGAAACATATAGGTAATAATCTAAAAATTTAGATCAGCAGTGCCAAACACTGAGCTCTAGCCGAATATGATGAAGGTAGATAATAAATTATGTAACTCAACATCTGTATTCTAGAAAAATAGGCTATGAGTTGATTTCCTTAAAGTTCTAACTGTAATAACCTTATATTGTGCCCTAAATTTTGTGTTCTCCTGAATCCGAACGGTTCTGATTGCCCACAGTTCTGATTGTGAGCATGAGGTTTTTGATATAATGGTAAGGAGTCCAGATTGCAGACACGTCATGTTTCTATGCAATTTCACCCCTAATTTGATAATACCCACGTGGTTCTAGCAGTCGTACGTTCTTTTAACCTCGTCAGTTTTAATTAAACTAAATTAAATACACGAGTATTTATAGATTGGGTTAGGTTAGGCTAGGTTAGGCCTAGGGTAATCTTGGTTAAAAGGAAAGCCCCGGTAGTCGGTGGGTGCTGCTAGTAACCCTTTTCCCCTTGTCACCACCCTTACGTAGGAATTCCCGCGAGTTTCTCTTTTACTTGTTCGCAATCTGGACATTGGATTATTAAGGTGGCCATAACATTTTGGTGTGTTCGCAATGTGGACTATTCGCAATCAGAATACAACCCTTTATTGTGTTACTAAATGCGAATGAACTGAAGGGCAACTAAGAAACTAAGAAGACTTATAAAATAAATTATCTAGACAACTCTATTTGTATACTCTCTATCATATACTAAACTAGGTTTTGAGCCTGTCTATGACAGACTGATTATAACAGTACTTAACCAATCAAAAAAACCTTACTTTAATACTAGATTAAAGATGGAGGGTTAGTTTTAGTTAGGTTGGGTAGGCTTATAATTAATAACATAATATAACATAGCCGACTCTATGATATAGTGTCAGAGTTCATGGATACAAATCCAGAGGTCCAGGGTTCAATCCCTGGAGCTATCAGATTTTTATGTGAAGTAATGGGTCTAAAATGGGGTCAATTTAGCCAGTGAAGAAGACAAATGGGAAACTTCTAGCAGCTAACTTCTAGAAAACTGAGATTAATGACCCAAAGGTTCACTGTGATGACCACATATAGTAGGCATATTATCACTATATTATTTTTTTAAACTGAATCATAGGCTTTTTAAAAATTATGTATTGATGAACCGTCATGTTGTGTCCCCAATATTTTCTAATATTTGCCGATAAGTAAAAACCTGACCCGTTGTTGATTTATTTCATCAAAATACACACTGATGACCCCAATTAATTCTTCTGCATATGGCATCAATCTCATTCAAAATCATTTTGGATACGATTTTATAGCATGTTGGTTAAATATAATTTTTTAAATTTTGCTTTCTTTTGTATTTTTTAGAAATTAATTAGTGGTTCTTTTAATGTCTGATATTTTAGCTATAGCTCACCGAGAAATAGTTAAATTCTTATTTTACATACATAAACCCTTAGGAATAAAGGAATACTCTTATTATTAATGAAATGAAGAATTTGTTTGTCTGTCTTCCTCAGGTTTGCGTGATATCTATAACACGCGTGGTATGAAATTTAAAAATTAGTTGCACCTGTGCACCTCAAACCCAAAATTAAAAAAAAATTATTTAAGTTTTTTTAAATAAATAAAAAAGCGTAACAATGAAGATATAATATCAGAGTGAAAAACTTTTTTAGCATTAAAAATTTATTCGATTAACATTTTAGGCATTTTTCTCTTTTTCGCTGTTTACGACTTTTTAGCATTTTCACCTAAATTATTTTTCCTAGGCTAAGCCAGGTAATGAATGTAAAAATAAGTAAAAAGTACAAATTGGAAAAAAGGGTAAAATGTAAAAATATTCCAAAAGGGCCTAAAGTACAAAAAGGATAACAAGAGCATAAAGGGTAAAAAGATCGAAAATTAAATATAATAAAAATTAAAGGGGAATAAAGGTCAAAGGGGCAGAGATCTTTTCTACTCTCGTACCTATTTTTACCCTTTTCACCATAACTACTAACCTTTTAGACCCTCTTAATTCTTATTTCCCTTATACCCTTTTAATGCGTTTCACACTTTTACCTAAGTTTTTTTTACCTAAGTCAGTTTTGATAGCAAAATATTTTTTAGCAAAAATATATAGAATATTAATTCAGTAAAAAATTAGAGCTAAATTTCTTCACATGGTGATATCAACATTATTTAATATCTGTCCAGAACATAGCCGCAAAATATGAGAAACTTTTTAAATGATGGGAAAAAGTTGTCTTTAAATTCCAGATACCCTTGAAAACTATTCTAGAAGTTATGAGGCGAAGAAAAAAAATTTACTTTATATTTGTATTGCAGCAATATTTAATTTATTTTGACAAAATAATGTTCTTAAAATGACACTAAAAACACTGAAATTTTTTGGTCATCTATATCCCAACTTAATATAAATACTTTCATTCAGGCTGAGGAAATATTTTATTTTGGAACCAATATAAATAGAAACACCAATTAATTCCTATTTTTTAAAATAAAATCCACCCATCTTGGGATAAAAACTTTTTTATCTCAGAGGATTAGTAAGTGTATGAATTTCAACTTTTCAACTATCCTGAACTTGCCAAAATCTGAATTTAGAAAAAGGGAATAATATAAAATCATGTCATTTACAATAGTCTAGCCGATTATAAAATTAAATATTGTCCACATTTTAAATCAATAATTTACTTACCATTTTAAAATTTCTGATAATGATCGGTACCTTTTGACTTAACTTTAACATTCTAACTAGTTTTAATTTTCAAAGTAATAAAACACGTTCTTTATTTTTTTAAACCATTACATTAGAAAAATGTTAAGTCCACATTTTAGACTTGTGTGTGCTTCTTTATATATAAAGTTTCAAATCAAAGTGTAGTTTGTTAGCTATTAAATTAGGCCTAGTGGTTATTTTTAGTAACTTTTCCAACAATTTAATGATAATAATTATTTAAATATGTAGGTTTGTTGTTCACCACAAATGAATAAATAATGTGCTATGTTATGGATTTTTATAATTTGTTAATGTTAGAAATAGGCTATACAAATATGCATCGTAAGATTATTATTATAGTATATACCATTATTATAATTTGCTGTAGATATTAAATATATATTTTGTTATAAACATACCAGATTCACTATCCGAATTATGGTTACTATTATTTTTTATAATCGTAGTAGTTAGGTTCATTTGAGGTGAAGCAAGTAAATTCACTACTATTTGGGTTAATTTATTTCAAGGCAAACTTAAGCATTTCACTGCATAGAGAAGTAGAGGCTTGCAGACTTATGTACGTGTGGCATTACAGCTGAATATAATAAATTGTAATGGAAGGCCACCTCGTTACCTTAATTGGGAAGCAGAGATAAAAAGGTTACTCGCTTGGCACTATTCTATATAACGAGGTAAATCCACTCCATATCGACGCAGTTGGGCATTTATCGAACTACGTGTACAGGCTTACAAATAATTTTTGTCTCCAGGAAATTCAGAGTTTTATTTTAATTTTGTTTTAGATACTTGTAGGGACCGGGATATAAGGCCATTATCTTGAAGTTTTTCTATCAATTATTTTAATGACAAAAATAAATTAAATATTTCTCTAGTAGGACCAACAGATTTTTTTTTTTCTGATTGTGATATCAAAATTTGTTTAATATCTGTAATGAGCATAGCGGTACTAAATGACAAACTTATTAAATGAAGAGATAAAGTTGTTTTTAAGTTCCAGGACACCATTGACGGATATTAAAGGACTGTTGTTATCACCAAATTTAAGAAAATTAAGCTTTGTTTGTACTGGAAACATTTTTATTTTGACAACAAAAATTTGCTGTAAAACTGCAATAAGAACCTACCTTTTCTCAGATTATATAAACTATCACCTTAAGTATATATACAATTAACGCCAATGGGTGTCGTTTGTAAGGCAAAGACAAACCGCAGTGCAATGAATTGAGAGACAACTTGTGGATGTTTCTGTTCAAGGGTCTAGAGAAGTGGTTCTAAATATATTTTTGTCCACGGCACACTAATTCTTCAACGTGGTTCCTCGTGGCACATTTAACGTGTAAGTTGGCAACGCCATGGTCAAATCGGCCTTGCACAAGCACAGAGACTTCTCTAAGGTTAAACAGAACATACGCGTATGTTTGTTCTCTATTCGACCACGAATACCAATTATTTTGTTTGAAAAACCAGCTCAAGTTTCTCAAATCAACATTTTGATTTTAAGCCTTACATTATTTTGAAAGTAAATAAATTATAGCTTTCAAATCATTCTTTCTTAGGCTTGTAATGTTATTGACTTGCCCCTAAAGAATATGTGAGAGCATTGACAATAATATCGTCCTAATTTTATAAACGTATCTTATTTCATTTAAATTATAATCTATTACATGGCGCTTGAGGCACTTTTTCTTCCAAGAAGGTACAGCTACTTTAAGTGACGTCAGAGTGTACCAGTCAAGTCAAGTTGACAATATAAGATTTTTAAATAATAACTTCCTCTTCTCTAATGATCAATAGAGATTTTAAAAAGTAACTTGAGTCAGTTTCCGGCTCTCGAAGCTCCTAATAACACCGAGATGTTTTTGTCTTGTATTTTAATTTTTTATAACACGACCTTCTCGCTTCCATGAGTAATGGATATATACAAATGAATGGTGCAATGAAAGGCACTAGGCGTCCAGTCCTTGAAGTACTCGGGACTGCAGCTCCTGTCCGCGATCCCTACGATCGTACTATACGTTGCGTAAATAGTTCGTCGACGACATGATCTATTTTCTCTTGAAATAAACCGAGATTTAGAAATAAAAACATGTCAACATAATGAGTGTGTATTAATTGATACACTATTCTAATCATCAGTAAACCGCTTCAATTAGTGCTCGACACGGGGCAATTATCAGCTAATTAAACGGTAATATCTCTCAATGGACCAAGACAGGATCCGTAAGTCCGAAACTTCATAATTGGCGCATAACGCGGGGCGAGAAAGCAAGAACGTCATAGGCTTATTAATTTTTTTTAAATATAATAATTAAGTGAAATTACTTTTAATAATTTTTTCTATAAACAATAACATTACCTCGAGAATTTCATGGAGCATCCTTCTAGAAACACTGTAGAGTCACAATTCACTTGTTATCCGTTTTAGAAGAGGTAGGTGTTTCAATCCTGACCTGATCTACTTGTGGGAAGGAATTCAAAAGTGATATCCACATATTTTCTGGTAATATGGGTGTATTTACCTTAAGACACTTGCTAATCCTTAAATATTACATTAATGCATAAATAGCTTTTGATTGAACATACAACAACAACAAAAACTGTTACTTGCATCTTATCACATGTCCCAGAGTTCAACTATTAACTTAATGAAGTAGAAATGATTAAAGTATTATTATTATTATTATTTAGCACCGCGTCTTACTACCCATTCGGGTTGTACGCTTTTAAGTACTAATTACGCTAATGGACTAGGAATTGGGAAGGTTGAATTAAAGGAAGTGAACCCGCATTTGCGTGGAGGGAGAGTGGAAAACCATTCAGGAAAAACCACCACCAGTTCGCCCGACCGAGATTCGAACCTAGATCTCCCCGTCCTCAACAGTCGGGCTTAACACAACTAGCGCGTTAGCCAACTACGCCACCGAGGCGGGTATGAATGAAGTAGAATCTAGAATAATTTTTCTCATATTCACTTTAAAGGAGAGTAAACTTCATTAAAAAAACACCTAAGGTGCACTTCTATGAATATAAGCTCAGCCAATCTTCAATCGGAAAACTAGACAAGATTAAACTTAAGCTTCTTATCCACCGGTGCACAAAAAAAAAAAAAAACTAGATTGAGTCTAAAAAATCTAAATACAATTTGAAAATTCTATTTACTATTCCATTCAGACACCTTAGCGTCATGTCAACAATCCACAAACTTAAGTCAACATTCATTAAAGTATGGTTTTGCCTTATTTTTATTCATGCACGGTGAACTTGTTAATTTACTCTTAAAAAATAACAAAACAATAGAAAGTGTTTTAAGACAAGGAATTGAAGAAAATATTTAGTCAAAAGAAAGGAGAAGGTTACATAATATTATTAGGTTAATAGATTCAAGAATGTTGATTTGGGATGAGAATTTATTTCGCATGAATGAAACAAGGAATATTGATTTTTGGCAGGAAGGTCTAAAGTAAAAACCTCACTCGGTAGTCTAGACACAGCAATAATATAAAGATATATAAGATGGTTTTTTAGGCTAGTAAAGCGGAATATTAAATAAAAGAAGTTAAGATAAAAAAAATGCTTCATACAAAGTTTTGATCTAGCAAGCCAACTGATTGGACCACCCCTACTGATCGAGCGGTCATTGCGATTCCAATCTAATACTCGTGCAGTTCTGTCTTTCTTGTATGTTTAAGTCTTCTAGCAGCAATGACAATCCTTGATCTATAAGTATTTTGTATTTGTCTAAATTCAATTTACTATCAATTAAAAGTAGGCAACCAATTTTTCTCCAATGAGTCCGCATCATAGGTTCACAGTCAAGGGTGCTGTCTTTCAACTTGGTGTAGCCACCGTGGATTTTCTTCACTAGAATAATTCCTGTTGTGTCGGTTAATTTCTCCATGACTCATAAAACAAGTTGCATAGGAGTTAGGCGCATGGCACGGCACTTGTAATAATGACAAGCACTTTCTGTGATTTAGGAACGTTAATGATGACCCTCAGAGTGTATTCCCATTTATAGATGGACCTGTGTTCTTTACTATTAATTGTGGTATGTTCTGGTTCTGCTACCTTGCTTCAAAATGTATATATGCACAATTTCACGCTCTCATGCAACATATTGTACACGCATGCTTGCACAGCTTTGCTCTCACGGTGCAGCACGCCAAGACTTTGAACCAAAAGCAATATAAAATCCACTTACATACGAAAAACTGTGCTAATGTCATTAAATACTGTTCAAACAAGCTATATGTACAGCTTGGGCTATGGATTTCCAAACATCCTTATATTAACTACGCTAAAGAGCTAAGAATGAGAAATGTTGAATTTTGAGAAGTGTATCCGTATCTGAGTGAAATATCAATTTGGAAAAACCACCCTCAGCACACCCGACCAGGATTTGAGACATGATCTCCTTGTCATTAGCAGTCTAGTATATTGCAAGAGTGAAAATGAAATTCAACCCTGTTAAGTTTATGGTAGCCTCTTAAGAGTAATTTTTACTAAACACATTGTGTGCACCCCAGTTACAGTCAAATTTTGATTGACAAATAAGAAGTTGTTAAATATATTTTCACATAGGAGTATTCATACGTCAAGTAATGTAATCTGCATCTATCACGTTTGTCAGATAATATCAATAGGTATAAATAAAACAAATATAATAGTAAAATATTTTTAGTTTTGACCAAAAAATTAAATTTGTATTTTCAAAAATATTTTTACAGTTAACATCAGACTGTGATACAATTGTAATCACTCAGACGTTGCATCATAAATATGTTTTAAGTCATTTTCATAAAAAAAAAAAGATATTGAGGCTAGTGAACCATTTTAATAATTTTTTTACAAATGAATTGAAATTTTGTTGACATTTAAAAATTAGTAGAAAATATCAGATATTCTAAATTTTCCCGACAGTCGATTGAAAAGTTCAGACTACTGCACCTAGATGAGATTTATGTTTCAAACTTAATCATGAATCTTCAGACTAATCAATCGTTAGATAAGGTAATTCTAAATCTCAACCAATCTAACCATAGGTAGTCATGCTGAGTGCCATCTTGATAGTATCTGTGGAGTCATTTCTCTTGTGTTTTTCGTAGTGTTAGTAATGGAAACGCCGTGAAGATACTACACCGCAAATCAGTCTTTCAAGTTGCAGCTTCAAAAGGGGATATACAATACAGTAACCCAAAGAAAGCTAAGTTATTAATTTAATGTTTATAAAAATCTTTAACGTATTAGAGCTAGATAATGATATGAGAGGAAAGATTAATGGTGATAAACTTTTTAATATAAAATAATTACATCATTCGCAATATTCATCCACCAAATCAAACTTCAATAGTCTATGCTACGGTTGACCATTCATCACCAAATATATAACGGACTAATTTTGGTCACTGATTTGTCAAAAACCATGGAGTAAGTAAGTAAATAAGTAAGTAAGTGAGTAAGTAAGTGAGTAAGTAAGTGAATTGCTTATATCTCGCTGGCTATTAATGAATGTAAGAATCAGAATAAACAAAACAATCATTTTACCGGTTGTTGATTATGATTTTGAAACATGTTCTCTTACCCTACAAAACGAAAATACATTAATGGTTTTGGAAACCAGGCGTTTATGAAAATATTTGGCCCAAAAAGGGATGAGGATACTTAGGTTTGGAGAAGGCTATACAATGATGAGTTATATACCTAGTACCCATAAAAATATATTAAGGCATTCAAATATCGGCAATTATGATGGGCAAGAAATACAGCGCGAATGGGAGAATATAGATCCGAGTTCAGAGTATTGACTATCAAACCCAATGAGAAGAGACCTTTGGTAAGAACTAAATGCAGATGGGAGGATAACATTAGAATTGACCTGAAAGAGATAGGGTTTAATGAGGTGGACTCGATAGAACTAGCTCAAGATAGGATAGGTAGCCTACTTTTGTTAAGTGCGACACTGAGCTTTAGAATTCCTAATGCCACAGAGTAAGAACATATTGTAGAAAAAAAGTTTAATAAAATCAGACGCTAAAAGCTTTAAATATAATTTTCCAACAATGCACATGATCATAGCCAGTGATGAATACTACTCTCTTCTTCTGACTTTTTATTTTTTCAAATAAAAGTAACGTGTAAGCGTAGATTTTTTGAATATGTGTTATAATTAATATTTACGTTCTGTGTGTGTGGTCTCGAAAACCAAAAAGTGTTTTTTATGATTCTGTATGTCTGAAAGTTTGTCTGCATCCATATTTGCCTGTCTGTATATCTGTTAGTAAGTTTGACTCTGTCCCAAGATCATAAATGGTTTGATGAATAGGTGTGTTTGACAGAGCAAAGGTAATTAATTACTATAGACTCCGTAAACACATTGTAGTAAGTAAATACTAATCATCTTTGATATTTCATTTTATAAATATACATACCGGTAGCTTGATTCCATATTTTTATTAAATGATTTGAATATTTTTAAAAAGGGTATTTTTATTAATTGGATACTTGGAAACTAATAATATGTATCGTGTTAGATTATAGACTAGTGTTATGCCATATTCAAGAATAAAATGCTTTGTAAATAGTGTGTTAATACAACCAAGTGTATAAAAATATTATGTTAATAACTCCAAAAGTAATAAAGAAATAATCATAAGGATATGACTAATAGATTCATAAAAAAAGTAAACTGAACATTGACTTTATTTTCAGAATATTTTTTCTCACATTCAACTAAATAGCTCATCTTGTCATCACATTTTTACTACTAGATTTTACGACATTATTTTCTACGTAAACACTTCTTCTAAAATATAGTGCGGGTGAGAAGGAAAAAAAAAAATTCTCAAACCAATCCCTTTTCTTTTTTGGCACCTTTGGCCCAGTATAAACAACACCCAAAAAGGAATGAGAAAAAAAAGTGGTGGCGAGAAGACATAAGGTTATGCGAACGTTCAAGCTTGTTTTTTAGTGTAGCACTTGGTAGCAGAGGTTTATGAGCAAGGTGGACGCTAATTGGCTGAGCGCACCTGAACCACTAGATGGCAGCTAAAGTATTCCTGCTGGTAGAAAATAGTTTTTTAGAAACTACCTTTATGTAACCACAGTGCAGTGAACCATATGAACCATATAGGTCCTTTTACTTAAAAAAAATATGTTTTTTATCGAAATCATATTCCTTTATAAACAATAAAAACAAACGACACACAAACTAATAACTTTATTTTATCTATCAATTAATGTTTTATTTGTCTAGCCTAAGCAACGGGTCAATGATTTGAATACCAATAAGGGCAATAATTTACCTTCAAAAAATTATGTTTGTTCCCTCAAAAATTTGATTAAAAACCATCAAGTTTTTTTCTCTAAAATTAGCCTAAAACATGGTCAGTATAATTCGCAAATGTCTTTTAAATCTGTATGGGCGTATTAATAAGAATTCTGGAAAATACCGTCTGATATTGAATGACCTATGGTCATCTTTCATATATACAAACCCCAAATAATTTTTATTCTAAACTACTGATTCTGGAAAAACACGCTATTCGTTTTTCATATCGAGTACAGTTACCAAATCCTATATGACTACTGTAAGACATGGATTTTTCATAAATATGCACTCATCTGCTTAAACTTTGTATTCTTTACGTTCTTCGATTAGTGGACAAAAAAAAACCTATCTTCAAAGAAATACTGACCATTGAAGCAAAACACAACCACCGTATTCACCCTCTACACTCTCATCTTATCAGTTCCATAAGATTATAAAACACTACAACCCTGCACCAAATGCTTTTCTCTAGTTTGCATAATGTACATATTTTATTAAGACACCTTGCTTTTAAAATATAATTAAACCCATCAGTTTCCTTTGAACTTTTTTTTTAAACCATTAGAATATTACTATATTCAATTTCCACTTTTTTACCAATATCAATAAAACATCAATGTTTAGTTATTAATTTTAGGATAGTGTCTTAATACCTCTTCAGACTATACGTGTATATACTAATCACACTAAAGAGCTAGAGATGAGGAGGGTTAAAATTATAGGATATGTATCTGCATTCGCGGGGAGAAAGATTGGAAAACCATTTTGGAAAAAAAACTTCAGTATAGCCGGCCGATACTAAAACTCCGAGCCCCAGTCATCGGCAGTCTAATATAACAAGAGATTAACGACTAAGACCATGCGGCCACTGAAGCGGGTAATGTATAAAATTTAATCTCTTTCTGAAGGACGGGTATACACTTTCAGTGACCCATTGTACTAACATTTGGGGCTCAAAATGAAATTTCTGTGATAAATAGTTTAATTTTAGGAAATATATATGTTAATACCGAAAAAAAATATATGTTCAAACATATCAAATATCCTAACTAATTGGACTATATTCATACACTCTTGAAAAGAAGGAATATTGGTGTGTAAGGTTGTTCTCACCATGATCTCTGAATCCATAAATTTGGCACAATGCTGAGACTAAAAAATGTCAAAGCAACGGACTCAACGTTCTCAAGCTATATTAAAATCAAATACACGACATAGATAATAGCTCACAAATCTGTAAAACAACATATTGTTTATTTATAAATCATACTTTAATTTTAATGCCAAAACAGTTTACTTATATTCAAGTTTTCTACGTATTTTTCTTTTACCATTATTTACAAATTCTTACACAAGAATTATTAGATAATTATATCTAAATTTTAAGTTTATATAAATAATAGTTTTTCAAGAACGATTAACGTGCATGAATTAAAAAATAAATATTTTTCAAATACTTAGTTTGCAAATATTTCCCACAATTGCTTAGCTTGTATTATTATTATTTTTAGTACTATATTATTTGCTCTTTCTTTAAAAAAAAACCCAACACTTTCTCATATTCATTCTATCCGAAAATACATTTTGTAGCTATGACAAGAAATGTAAACAAACTAAATTAATTCAAATGGTAAAGTGTGATTTCAAAAATAACGTATATTTTTTGTATTAACCCAGTTTAGTGGTCGAATGTTCTAAGGTGCTACTCTCATGTTGGACTGGCTTGCTGATGACAAGAAGATCGGGTTTGAATCCTGATAAGGTTTACTAAGGGTTGTTTTTCCTAAATAGTTTCCCATTCTCCTTCCATGCATATTTGTGTTGATTACCTATAAAATGCTTCCTAACTCACCCCTACCCCATTAGATTAGATATAATTATCCTTAACTGCTTGTAAGATGCCGTGACAATATACACATATTTTTACTTTTTAATATAGATAAAGTATTGTAATCGTGAAAACTTTCCACATTAAGATAGTGATGAATCTTTCCTTTTTATGTGCCTTCAACCCAATTAAAGTCATTCTACATAAAGAAATGCTAAGATTTTTTGAGTCTATATTATTTGGCTGGGAATTTAACATAGGTAGGGCATAAAGGGACTCTCTTGGAAAGTATAGCAAGAAGCAATGTCTAAGTTCTTCTAGCTACATTAACCAGACAAGAAAACTGGTTTTTACTTTGTCTGAGTGTGTCATTAATGGGGATTATCTGACCCCCTGATTAAGTCGGAAATATTATGTTATGTTAGTCTGCAATGTCTATACAATAGGTACAGTCAAAACAAGAAGTTTCGTAAAATAAACATATGTTTTCATTTATCATTTGGGAATATTAATAGAATTAGCGAGTGGAGCTAGGTTAAAATAAAACAAATTGATTCAAAATAACGAACGTATGTATGACCGAATTAGATAGAATCGAATTATCAGGGTGTGTTCTAATAAGCACCTAATTTTACAAATTTTCTTGGCGGTGTGGTTGTGGATATTCACAAACAATCGAATCGAAGAATCATCCTGGAAATAAAGAAGGGAACTGGGAAAAACTAAATTGAATAAGTCCGATAATAAAACTTACCTTGGCGGTCATCTTCACTTACCTCGTAGCTTCTGTTATAAATAAAGGAGAAATAGGATTTTTGGAAAGGAAGTGGTCCAGGAAAGAAACAATTATATATAGCCCTATCCGAACCCAAAGTTACTACCACTCACGAAAAAGCCTCAAGGTAACATGTTAGGTTTAATGTTTCAGCGACTGCCACATTTTATTTAAGTAAAATTTAATAAATCAAACTCTAAAAGAGAATTCATGTTATAAGAATAAATATGATATTTAATAATTAATAAATAGAGACGATACACAGCAAACAACATGTGATAGCTCCTATTGAATATAGTATAGGACTGACCATCCGCTTCCAACATAAGACAACCCACTGGCTAATTAAAGTTAAGGTTGTCGCTTGGCAATCATGAACACTCCATTAACAATGTCTGAACATCAAGAGAAAAACTGATCACACTGATAAGACAAATGAAAGAGGGGATGGGTTAGACTATGCCAATACTAAAAACAAATGAATAAATCGCTCTAACCTCAAATGGTATCTCCAAAAAATAATATGGCCATACCACGTATCTTACCATAAAAATTACTTTTATTTTACACGTCATATGATTTTATTTAAGTTTGTTTAGATAATATGCATGCATGGTTATACCAAATTTCAAACCTATACATTAATTAATTTACCTTAAATCTGGTATATGAAAAGCATAAAATAGTAAAATTTTGACCTCATATAATTCGTGAACCATATTGTATCACTTCCTAAATGGTTTTCCACTCTCCCTGAACGCAAATGAGGGTTCACTTCCTCTAAATCAACCTTCCCAATTCCTAAATCCATTAACGTAATTAGTACTTAAAGCGTATAACCCGAACGGGTAGTAAGACGCGGTGCTAAATATTATTATTATTATTGTATCACTATTTATAGCTTATATTTGTACACCTGTTAAAATTTTGCAATACAATTTAGTTGTCAAATGACCTTAAGTGGATTTTAAAATTCTGTGTGTCCCTATCTCTGCACGTCTCTCTCTCTGTCTTTCAATACCTAAGGTTAAATCGAAATACATTGTGGATTTTATTCAAACCTGATAATATATTATAATTATCATAACTCGAAAAGTTATTTTTATTCTTATTCTAGCACTAAAATTAAGGCGATACTAATACCTAATATTTTAAAGTTATACAATTTTGGGAATGCCAGGCCTCCACCGTGGTTCGGATTCCACGTTAAACTGTAGGTCCTCCATTTCATCTCACAATCACCCTACCATTACACATTATCTCAAGTGCGTACAACCCGAACGGGTAGTAAGACACGGTACTAATAATAATAATATAAAATTTTCTGAAATGGTTATAGCGGTTTGGTGTATTTTATTTAGAGGAAATGTACCACATTTGCATGGAGGGAGAGTAGAAAACTAGTTTGGAAAAACCACTCTCAGTACACCCGACCTAAATTCGAAACTCGATCTCCCAGTTATCGGCAGTCTAGTCTACAATAGTAGCACCTTAGGTGCCATGGGCCACAGAAGCAGGTGAGTGTTTATTAGTTTTTATAAAATAAAATTGTTTTCTGTGGGATTTATTAATAACTGATTAAAAATATCTGGAAACATTTCGTTCAAAATTTATATCTGAAGAATATTTCTAATAGTTATCAAATTAATGTTTGTTTTTCTGAGATAAAGCTTGTTGTTGGGGTGACCTGGTGGTCTAGAGGTAAGGTGTCAGACTTCTATGCTGGCGGCCGGGGTTCAATCCTCGGTCCCGGCAAAGATTTATCTGATTACCAAACCCTTCCTTCACCTCTGACAAGACTTCTTGTGAATGTGTGGAATGCCAGGTCGCCACCGTGGTTCGGATTCCACGTTAAACTGTAGGTCCTTCATTTCATCTCACAATCACCCTACCATTACACATTAGCGTAAGTGCGTATAACCCGAACGGGTAGTAAGACGCGATGCTAATAATAATAATAAAGCTTGTTAAATGGTAGTTATTTTTAGATATTATTATTACTATCATCACCGCGTCTTACAACCCATTCGGATTCTACGCACTTACGCTAATGTGTAATGGTAGAGTGATTGTGAGATGAAATGAAGGACCTACAGTTTATCGTGGAATCCGAACCACAGTGGAGGCCTGGCATTCCTCACATTCACAAGTTGTGATTGATACACGTCTTCTCAGAGGTGAAGGAAGGGTTTGGTAATCAGAATTGTTGATTATTTTTTTATATGTTCTAAAAGATTATGATACACTTTCATGAGAAAGTATATACTATTTATTTTTAAAGTATGTCATACTGATGTCGGTAAAGGACCAAAGCTACTGTAGATGGTATATACTAAAATTTACTAATGCAAATTTATGCAATGTTTTATATGTGCAAGAGGATAGTAATATATTGGTGCTCATTATGTTTGTTGACTGTGAGCTATTGTTACATATTAAAACAAAGAACGCATCTCTATTTTCCTAAATAATTTTATATACATATATATACACATATATATTTATATATATTTCATTAGAAAAAATAATATGGAACTCTAATTTCAACTGATATCGAAATAACAGCCGTAAAACGAATCTGCCAATAATTAGGTAGCCTATAAATATAGCATATTATCATAGAGGACAAAACCTAAATAGTAAATCTTGTGACAAAGAGCTGACGTTATTTGAGATTAACGAGTGTCCGCCGACTGCCACAGCTTATCAAGTGAAGGATTAGCAAACCTAATTAGAGATCACACAGTGGCAGGACTCGCATTCACTCTCCCTTGTCCGCATTACAGTGAAGGTAATGAACAAACTTCCACAGTTCATGAGACTGGACCAGTCGACAACGTCAAAAGGATCACAAATCTAGTCACCATAGTTACCTTACTAGTATTAAACCTTATAAAATAGAATTATTACCAATCGGGAAGATTATTAAAAACCTTGTTAATTACCTTCCCCAAATGCTGGTAGATTTATTATCTAAGATGTTTTGTATTTTATGAAAATTACTGATGTATCAGGGTTAGGCTGAAAGCACATTGCACAAATTGTATTACTGTTTTTGTAAAGCAGGGGTTTTCAGCCTGGAGTACGCATTTACTTCTTAGTGGGTACAAACTTTATATATGTATATATATATATATATATATATGCCCTATGTATGCATATATATATATCCCTATGTATAATGGATCTACTAGCTAAGACCCGCTTTTGTGGCCTATAGTCTAAGGCACTACTCTCACAGTAGACTGGAATGCGATGATGGGGAGATCAAGGTTCTAATCTCGTTCGGATGTACCGAAGATGATTTTTCCAAAATAGTTTTACACTCTACCTCCATGCAAAGTGGGTACACTTTCTTCAATTATAACCATTCTAATTGTGTAAAACCCGAACGGGTAATTATAAGTTGTGTAAAGAATCAACTAAGCTATTATAGTTGTTAAATACGGTACGATTAGAGATGCATCCATCATATTTTTCAATTCAAACAATATATTTGGTTAGTGATTAAATTTGGGTTTTCCCTACCATGGTGATGAATTAACGTTTGGAGGAATGAATTATTTTTGTGCTTAAGAACTGAGTCGTTGACCTATATTATTATTATTATTATTATTATTAGCACCGCGTCTTACTACCCGTTCGGGTTATACGCACTTGCGCTAATGTGTAATGGGTAGGGTGATTGTGAGATGAAATGAAGGACCTACAGTTTAACGTGGAATCCAAACCACGGTGGCGACCTGGCATTCCCACATTCACAAGATGTCTTGTCAGAGGTGAAGGAAGGGTTTGGCATTCAGATAAATCTTTGCCAGGACCGAGGATTGAACCCCGGCCGCCAGCACAGAAGTCCGACACCTTACCTCTAGACCACCAGGTCACCCGTTGACCTCTACAATCAGTCTGTTCATAACGGACACTTTAAACACTTAAAACTGAATATTTATTAGAATAAAACTGTCTGGGAGCTATATAAAGTAAGGCAAATATTTTATTTTTACCCATAGGATTAGTAGAAAATATTTTAATGTATTCACGCAATACGCCTACATCAGCAACAATTTTTCACTTTGATAATTTTTTTTTAGTAGTATAAAAACTTAAATTATAGTAAAATATTAAAATGTTCGAATAACTTTTTATCAGCTTATATTTTTTAAATTATTAATCAAACAAACGTTCTTCACCGGGGTTTTACAACTTTAAAGTGCCCAAAGGATACAATTGAATCCACGATTTTAGCGGTGGGTGCGTCATAATCAACAAATTTCTTAAAGTTTTGTAAAAATGAGAAAACTTATTTAATAGAGAATTAAATAAGAAACGATAATTTAAATATATCTAATTAAATACTAAATGATTTTTAAAAAGAAATATACTATATTTGATACGTTTATATCATACAGCAGATGTAAGGAAGAAATTAAATATGATTATATGTTAGGCCTTTCGCGATTATTTCCCGTGAAAATTTAAAACTTTACATTTATCGGTTAGAAACATCAGTTTTAATACACTTGATTACTTTTCCAAGAAACTTAATAGGCCACAAACAAAGGTATCGTGGGCTGCATGTGGCTCACGCACTGCCAGTTGGGAGGAGTCCCCTCTTCCACATCATCATCATCATCATCATCATCATCATCATCAACTTTTTACAGCCTGATTCATAATATGTTATAATTTCAAATTTAAACCCACAGCGGATTTATTATTTATCTCACCATTGGTTTTTAAAGACGTTTCACTTTAATAAATGAACTTATGGTAATTTCACTAAATTCTCACTTTAAAATTTTCAGCAATTAATTTTATTATTAAAGATAAATATACTGATATATTTGGAAACCAATACATATTTTCCCTTTACATTTTATTTTATTATAATAATTTTGTTCCGTTCTTTGTTTCTTTTTACTCGTCCAAGATATAATAAAAATGCCTAAAGGAGAATTTAAGTTAAGTACCGTATACCTTAAATAATATGGAGGGAGGTGAGGGAACTATTTAGGAAAAAAAACATCTCAGGCTACGGAGCCGATACTCCAACCCTAATCTTCCAGTAATAGGCAACCTGAACAGATTAAACCGACACCTGGGTCAGTGTGTCTGTAAATGCAGTTTTCTCAATCCATACCAAAGAATAAGCAGAATCAACTATTTTTTAATTTATATTATATACATAGAAAAAATGTTTAATGTTGATATAAATTATGTGTTTGTAACTCTCTCTGTTTTTGTCTTCAAATATTTAAAATCGGTTAGAATATACCTTGTTTGCATGAAATTTATGTTTTGATAAAATTATAAGCCTCTGTAAAAAGTTAGAAGGAAATGTTAGGGAAAAAAATGTTCCGTTGACACATTCTTGTAAGTCCTAGGGTAGCCTAAGCTTTGTTGAAGTTTATTATTTTCTTTATTAATTTTAAATAGATATAAAACATTTGTCAAGAATAATTATTTTTTTAATTTTATTAAAGTATACATAAATTTGTTTGAAGTGACTTTTATTTTATGTAAATCGAGATTTTTTTAACCGTCTGGGGATATCCACATATATATTCCACCAATGGGAGAAATATTAGGAAGGTAAATATAGAGAAAATATCACCGTCATTATGTGGGATATCAATACGGAAAAAACACCCTTTGTACACCCAACTGGCAAACCAGAGCAGATGAGAGTCACACCCCTGTCCTCATGTCACATTTTGTAAATGTTCGTATAAAAACTAATACAGCATTTATATTTATTAAATAAATGGAATGTAGGCCTACTCTTGATATGAATACAGCCTTGCCCAGATTAGATTAGATGATGGTGATAATGAGTACTAAGGTGTGGATCAGTGGAAACACTTAAACCTAACCAAAGCCTAGCTAATCAAACTCTGGTGACCGTTGGGGTAATTCCCTCAATAATACTCAAGGTAGCAGCTGGGAATCAAACCCTGGACCCCTAGACTTTTAGCCAGCTTCACTGACCTCTACAAAATGGGGCCGGTTATCCACGCACTAAGGTATAATGTTATAATGTTAAATATAATTTTAAAATGGCACCTGAACACAAAAATCGAAGGATGTCTTGGGTTAGATTCCCGTGTCCAAATGTAATTTTAAAATGCAAATAATTGCAGTATTATTAGTATGTATTACATTAACAATTTAATTTGGTATGCCCAATTAATAAGGAAAGAGTATTATTTTCAACAATAAATTTTTATGATTAAAAAAAATTAAAATGGTAATACCATTCGACCATTTTCATTAATTAGCCATACTTTTCCCAGTCTACTTTGTATAGTTGATAAATGTAGCATAACTTATCGGTTCTACAACGACTACTTCTCTTTTATACCTTTACTCGAGGTAGTCGGGATATTTAGTTGCCGCGCCATGTCCACGTTGGTAGCACTTGCTACTGCTGGCTTTATGCAGATTGATAGCCCTGGTGACGTAATCAATCACGTGACTACTGCTTAAAATGACGCCGTGTTGCATTGGCGATGGGGAGTCAGCTGAGGCAGACAGTTGACAGACGACCTGCCGTCGTGTCCGAGAATAGCGCTCGACCAATCACAGAACGACACCTGCACTTGATCACCTCAGAAGGGGCGGAGAGACATTAAAAAAAAAGGTGTATCAATTTCAAAACCAGCTTTATCCATTTTTAACGAAGGGACAAGCTTTTACGAAAGTCTATTACAAACTTAATTTTAATCAGCTTCGGGGTTAAGTGATTTTTTGACTTGATAGAAACATTATCATGTCCAAGATACATTAGCTCATTCATCTTAAATGTATATGCAATAACTGTATTAATATTTATTAATATATTAATTTATTTAGGAATAAATACTGTTGTGTTGGTATTATAAGGGGTACAAACTTATTTATTGAAAGAAAAAAAAATCATGTATCATTTGGCTAAACTAGATAATTTAGGGACATTCTTAATAGATTTTGGCCTGTTGACGTCATACATATATATTACACAAGAATTAATGCATATCCTTACAGTGAGTAGGCAAAGGCTTGAATGTCGTCTAGTCTGACTTTCTGGCGATGGATTTGCAGGGGTTTTAATGCACTTCGAGCTTATTGAGGAAAATGTTTATTAATTGTTCCCAACTTTCCCTCTACAAAAATACGGGACAGTTCCTATAGTATCATTCCTTTCCTGGATGATTAGTAAGTCTCAGATTAATACGCATACTACTTTATTAAGGTGAAACGTTTTATAATTTAGAGAATTTTCTATTTTTTTCTCTTCAATAGTTATTCATATGTATAAGATACAAATACATTATATTTAATCAATTTTGAAAATACTATAGACTTATCATTCACAAAGATATGTATTTCCATTTCTTTCCTGAATAAAGAATGAACTCATTTCATGCCATAGCCGCTAGAAACAAATACATATCTCATTTGACCTTAGATGGGATCAAACCCTCTACAGGAATAAAGTTATCAGATTATTTAAGATAAAGGTAATGAACAGATACCTGTATTGGTGATCACGTGGTTAATTTCGTTAGGCTTCAAATATGCTAGTGATGGGGTTCTAAACTCGAATATAGACTGGGTAAACTGTGTCTGTTCGGAGGGAGTAATTTCAAGGTGTACAAAAGGAGGTGGAATAAGACTTTCACTTGATTTCTCTCTCTCTAAGATAATGTGAAGAGAGTTTATCTAAACTATCACACACATACCCTCAGAATAAACTAAGTAACCATTACATGAATCATGCTTTAAAATTATATATTACTTAAAATATAGCCAACTAACTGTACCACATATCGCAGGCTAAATTAATCCATAACGAGTATTTTTTATTAAATTGTATGTCAATAAATAAATATATATTTTTATATTCCTATTTCTGAAAGATAAACACACCAAGCTATTATATAAGAATCCACTATGCAGATGTCTGTTCACATACTTATATCTCAAACATATGCTCGTTCTTTTACTGTCCTGGCATCACAGGCTTGAAACAAACTAGATAACTCTACTCGTCATCTAACATCTAGACTCCCCTTCAAGTGCGCGGTTAAGCAATTTATCTTAACTATTAAGCTAAACTGAGTTCTTGAATCTACTTGAGCTTTGAATGAGTGTATGAATGAGCGTGCGAATGTTTTTCTACTTATTTGAATATTCCTTTATTAAATTGTGTTTCAATAAATGTAATAGTGTATGTTGTACTTAACACAGGTTAAGTGGAAGAGAAAGCTGACACCTTAACTTCACCAGATACATAAAGGCTATTATTATTAAATAAAAATATTAATGATAAATTTAATACAGTATTATTAAATCAACAGAAATATAATAAATCACATATCTAAGTAGTCCTATTCAAATGTTCAAAGAGTTTACAAAAACAGATTATTGTGAGTAAATTTTTCTTTAATTTTATTGCTACCCAATTTGTTGAACAATGTCGACGAAAACACGATGTACTAATCAATGCATCTGATTGAGATATGGCTGATAACGTTAATTCTATAATACTATAGTAAAGAATTTGATTATTTGTCACGAAATTAATTGCATGCTATCAACCCCACACAGAGGTCTGAAATTTTAAAACTATCAGCCTATTTGCTTACACATGTTCACTTCGAAGCTGTAATTTTAATTATTTGATTAGATTTGGTTTAATTTACTAAAAATTGGGTCTGAAGATATTGAATGAAGATATTTTTTTCTATATGTGTGTAGCAAATAAAAGCACTACCAGTGAGTGGTAGCCACACAACGTTTTAATATAATGTAATAGTACCCAGCTTTGTCCGGGGCTACCACGAAATGAAAAAAGTAAATTACTTTGTATTATAATTGATTAAGCACAGTAAGGCTCTGTTTTAATTAGTCCAGTTGGTATTCCGTCTCTCTATCAGCAAATTTGTTCTTGATAACTGTCAAATGTATGAATCAATTTTATCTAGATTTGGCGGGAAAATTCTTTGAGACCAGCTTATATTCCAGTCGTCTACCCTGTAAGGCAGTGATTCCCAACCAGGGAACCACGAGCCCGTGTCTGGGACTCCATGAGAATGTTCAAAAGCTTGCGAAAAAATAGTTCAACTTGCCACCATTTTTTTGTAGATCAATAAACAAATTAAAATATTAAAGTCTCAACGTAACATATAAATAAAACAAAGAAGTATTTTGAACCTTTAGCTTGGTTATTTATTTGCTTCATAGTTATTTAATAAACGAGAGAGATTAAGAGCGCATTTTCTTAAATATGGCTGACGTGTGTGGCCCACATTGCTATGTTTGTTTTCTTACTTGCGGAAAACTTCTGTGATAATTTCTGTTTGATAGTAGGAGCTATAGTATAGATTTTCTTAAGAGAAAACAATAAAAGTTATTTTTCCATCTATCTTGAGGACAAATCGTGGCTCCTGAAATTAGTATACCTGACAGATATTTATGAACACCTAAATAAGTTGAACACCAACATGCAAGACCCCAATGAAAATATTTTGACGTGTACAGAAAAACTTGTAGCATTCAAAATAAAATGAGGTTTGGAAAAAACATCTTTCTAAGGATAATTTTGAGATGTTACCCCTATTTTCTCATCTTCAAAGCATTACAACTGACAACCACCGTGAAGTCATTATGACCCTGATTTACGGCCATATGGAATTTCTGTCTGAAAATATGAAAAAGGAATTCCCTTCTTTGTCATCGGAAGAGTATGATTGGGTCAGGAACCCTTTCACAGATTCTCCAAGCCATTCAGAAAATTCACTCAACCTGCTGAAAAAAAAAAACAATTGACTGAACTTAAATATGATCGCACTCTAAAAATTTAATTTAATGAAATGTCATTAGATATGTTTTGGATTTCAGTAAAAACAGAGTTTCCTGCCATCTCCCAGAAAGACATAAACATATTGCTACAATTATCAACATCGTACTTGTGTGACTAAACATTATCGTGTGTAACAAATATAAAAACCAAACATAGGGATAATAGACTGTTGTCTATGGAAGAATTATGTGTGTGCCTATCAAAGATACGACCACAAATAAGTTGGTTTCAATAAAGCAAGCCGAAGTTTCACAATAACTTAAGAAACAGTTGGAATCATTTTTATTCTATTGAAACTTGTATAATTTTCAGTTGTGAATTAATAATAAGACAATAAAATGTAACTTATTTTTTCGGTAACAAGTTTATAAAAAAAACATTATAATAACACAAAACTATTGCAAAATATATACACCAAGTTTGTTTATAGCCGGTGAGCCAGATGTAAACTGAAAATGTTTTTTTTTATTATTTTTATTAACAGTTATATTAATTAGTAAGCTAAATATTAATAGGCAGTAAATACTTGTGTAATATTTTATTCAAAAGTATGATTTAATTATCATTTACTAATAACCATAGTGCTTTACATTTCTTTATTTAATTTAACCCTTTCGAATCTCTTATATGTTACCCAGGTAGAGGTTCCTCAAGATTTTTCGAAATATTTTTAGGGATTCTCCAAACAAAAAAGGATAGGAGTCACTACTGTAAGTTAATAAGATTACGTTGCATTATTTTAATATGGCACAACTTAAAAGATAGGTCCATAGTGTAATCCGTTAAGGTACGACACTTCAGGGAAACGGAGTGATTACTACATTCACCATTAAAAGTATCACCCTACCTTAATGGATTTAATTAAGACCCTAGCTTATAAGCTATACCATAATGGAGTAATGGAATGTAAGCTTGCTACCTTTCAGGATAAACGAAACTTACATATATATCTTTTGTCTGACTTAAATAATCTATATGTCTATTTATTCCACGATATATTTTAAATGTGAACCAATTTCAATCAAGTTTGTCAGGTATATACTTTGAGCCTTCGTCTAATAACGTAAGTACCTAGTATTATAATCTGGTTATCCTTTTCAATTTGGCAGGCCTTCAAAATGTTTTTGGTTTAATAGCTGATCCAAAGTAATTTGAATTTAAAATTGTATCACTCGATTGAGTACGTGGGTGTATTCTTTGAAATTTGGACCTCTTGTGTGTGACTGAATTCTAAAGCTACGAGAGCAACGGTCATTCCACCCTTTAATATAGTATTCATTTGTCTTATATATAACTCTATCACTATTGTAAGATATCAACTTCAAATACAAAGACAAAAATGAATGTAGAAGATATTTCAACGGGAAATCCATAGAGAAATATTAAGATGGTAGTAACGATAAGAATATCGAAGTAATTTCTAACGTGATGTACTAAGCATTTTCTCAATATGAGGAGCGAGGTATATTGATCACAATATCACTAATTTATAATAATGTTTAACAGTAGTGTGTCCGGTCCCATGGTGTATTGGCCTTTGCACTTGGCTACAAATCTAGGGATCCCTGGTTCAATTCCAGGCAGATACCTTAGCCAAAACCCCAAAAAATACATTGTCAGTAATTAATTCATTTAATGGGAGGGTATGATGAATGCATTTTCGCTAATTTAATATAGAACCACGTCTAATTGTTGAGGTTATTCGCATATGTACTAATTACGCTAGTGAGTAAGGGATTATTAAGGTTGAATTTAGAGGAAGTGTACCAGCGTCTACGTAGAAGGAGAGTAGGTAATAATTTGGTAAAAAACACACACTCAGTACACCTAACCAGGATTCAAACCCCCTGTCATCCGCAGTCTACTCTATTATGAGAGTGAAGCCTTATACGATGCGGCCGCCGACGCAGGCAATCAGCTAAATTACACCTGTATTGGCTTAGATAAAGGATTGGAAAATCCCAGTTAGAAATAATACTAAGAAAACCTCTTACCATGCATCATACGGAGTTGTTCTATTGCATTGGTGTAATTAATGCCTTAAACTACCTGTCCTCTGGGGAGAGTAGTTTTAATAAATAGTAGCCTTCTGAAAATACAGTCAAAAAGATTAAACTCTTAAGAAACATTTACCAATAAGCTTATCCTCTTAATGAGGGGTCAAAGTATCCTCCCGATTTTTAGTTCATATTTTGGCAGTTTTAAGACAGACAAATTTTTGGTTGAAGGCTAACACAAAAACGGGTTGCTCAAGTTGATGCATTTTTTTAAAATAAATAATGTCTCAACAGTTATTGAATATTTATCATGAGTATAGTGGTATTTTACTAGAAGATTTTTAAATGAAGAGCAATGTCCTTGTCAAACAAGCAATTATTGAAGCCAGGTATTCAAAATCTGCTGAAAAGATTATTTGTAGAAAATTAAAATAAATGTATCTAGTGAAGCAATTTATAATTTGTTTTGTCCAGAAATAATTTACGTTCCCTTTAATTCCATCTTAATAATACACATATTGGTGTACACTTTGTCCTAATTAGATCGTATACCAATACTTTTAAATTAAATTGTTTGAGAATCTGCCTGACCCATATAGAGTTGTGGAAAAATATATCACAGCTAATTCAACATGTGAAGTAGATAAAAGTATACCTATAATTTTACGTAACACCATTAAGGTAATACCTACTACTCCTGAAACATCTGTATCTATACCTAACACTTCTAAACTATTAAAAAAATATTAAGCTCTTCAACAGTAAAGAGAAGAAAGTACCAGATTCATATATTCATGAAAAGCATAAAAATGTCATAAAAGAGGTTTAAAATTTGAGGTATTACGATGTATCCTTTCAAAATTAATTTATAAAACCAAACATTGAAGATATTATGGAAAAAAGTTATTAAGGACTTACTAAGCCGCTAAATATATTAAAAAGAAAAGATGAATAAATTGGACAGTAATACAAGTTAGTGCTCAGCATATTATGTCGTTTAAAAGCAACCCTTCCGTAGAAGACAGAATTGAGTGTTATTAATTGTAGTTAATTATGGGATGAAGAATGCTCAAGATATGAAGGAGGCCTTTTTTACATGTGATTTGCGCTAATAGAAAGGGTTTAGTTTATAAATTTGAACTATAATTAAAATAATTCATAATTTTTGGACTAATTGCTAGTGAAGTGTTTTATTAGCAGTAAGAAATATGAAAGATATAAGTTTACAGATAAACAAATATGTAACCAATTAAATTATTTCACTGTATAAAAATTTAACTTTTGTACTCTTACCTTAAAGCCTGTTCAGGCCTACTCTTTCCCCGAAGTAAGGGATAAGAATGCGCTTGTGTAGGTAAGCTAGAAACTCATTAGTTTTTTTTAATATGTTTTAAAATAATACTAGTGCCAAATTATTTCGCAAGCTATATAAAGTGTAAAAGTAAAATTACAAAAATATGTTAAACTGCGCACACTTATCTACGAATGGTCAGGCAGGCAACTCCGGTCAGTTAGTTTGTGGATTCTGGAATGTTAATAGCTCTTCAAAACCCTTAGTAGGTTTAAAATATCATGACATGTGGTAGTGTGGTAAACCCAACAACTAAAGGAGAGTGTTTTATTTAGAAGGATTGGGATAGTTACAAAAATTATTAACTCATTTCATTTCCCCCTCACCAAGAACTCGGCAATATGACACATAAAGGGGGTGAATGATAAAAGGGGAAAGTTGTTGGAAGGGGAGAGACGTTAAAGTCGTAGTGAGGACGCGTTGCGTCGAACACGAGACGCATAATCAGCTTTTCCCTCCAACTAATCCACGGGCCGCCAGCTCATCCGCACGACAAATTAAATGACATGGGTATAGTGGCAGTAGGGTCATGCAAAAGTGAAGCGTTTGGGTGTAAGGGGGGTAAACTTGGATGTAACAAGCAGAGGGGGCTGATGAGAAGGGGGGGGGGAGGCTAGTATGAAAGGTGTAAGGGGAGAAGCGATGTAATTTGGATGGGACTTTGACAAGACAAGGTAGGATCTAGACGTACCCCAGCAACCACCAACACCCTCTACTACAATCCAAACAACCCTCCAACCCCGAGGTACTATCTAAAACCCAGGAAAAGTTTCTTTATTAGCCTAAAGCTAAACCAGAAAACTTGTTTGAGTCAAGCATGACTTGACTAAGCTCTAATCGGATATAAACCAGCCATCCCTCCCCCCCAAGAATGGTTCGTGTTGACACCTTTTGGAATAGGTTTGTATTAACACTTGGATTTACTTGGTAATCACGTGTTTCGTTTCGTTTTGAGGGAGATGGGCAGATTTGGAGGAGTACATGATAAAATAGTGATTAATTTAAATTTTACATATATATATATATATATATATATATATATATATATATATATAAAATACATGTTAAATAGGAACCAAATAATGTTGATAAAATGGAAATATTATTTTCTTTCAGCTTTAATTTTTTAAATATTTTTTACAAAATAAATCAACAGACAAATTCCTTCCCGTGTGTAATCATGAAAATATAACTTTTAAGTTCAAAACGTTAAAGTAAATGTAAGTAGATGTTAGACTAAATCAAAAGACAAAATGTTTGGTTAGGAGCTTAGAAGAATTAAAGATAAACTCAAACAAGCTCCAAAATTTAATTTTTGAGAAAGTGTACACTTTGCTATAATAAAATTCTCTATATGAGTATTAACAGACAAGCCTTAGCTTAGACTCATTCCCAAAAAACATGAAGGTTTTGAACAAAGTAAAAAAAATACTTAATTAATTATTAATTTGAGTGAAAATTAGCTCAGTCCTAGTCCAGTGTACTTAACTGTCGTATATAACTCTTACTTATGATATCAAGAATCCACTTCAGTGGTAGAATGGTCTAAGTTTTCACTCTCAGAAATAGACTGGACTGCCGATGATGGTGGGGTTGGATGTTCAAACATCAGTCTGGTGAGAGTGGCTTTTCCTAAATGGTGTTTCACTCTCTCCATGAAAATGCAACCACAATTCCTTTAAATTCAACTTTACTCACCATTAGCACATACATATGCGCATAACGGGAAGGAGTAGTTAAACTTAGCCTCGAAACAAATTAAATTATTTTGGTTGTTTACCATCTTTTCCCTAGGCGAATGTCAGTGCAGATATGTAAAACCGACCTTAATAATCATGTCCCCTTAAGTTATTGCTTGTTTCAGATAACATGAATGGGCAGAAATATAAAAAACCTTTTTGACGATTACATAAACTTCTAAAATAATTTTAATACATTCATTCGTTAGGTACTGTAAATATTGAATTAAAATAGTAAAACCTAAAATAAAATAACTTTAATATAATTAAATGTTATCAATGTTTTAAAAAACTTTCCTCAATGCATCCAGATAGATATATATCCTCGGAAAGTTGGATTAGAAATATTATAAACTAAATTAACATTAACAAACCTAATTATGGCATTTTTAACAAATAAACTTAAGGTGCAGCCGAAGGGAGCACGAGTAATTTTACAGTTATTATAGCATTATATTTTTTTAGACAAATTAAATCAAATATTTTTCCAGTAGCAACATAGAGTTAAGTTCTCTGCACATGCTAATATCAACTGATCTTTGCGTATAACCCGAACGGATAGTAAGACGCGGTGCTAATAATAATAATAATAACTGATCTTGAATATATGTCAAGGGTGTCATGGAATTTTGTCAAAACTTTTTAAATATAGAGAAAAGGTTTTGACAAAATTCCAGGACACCCTTAATATATATTCAGGATCTGTGGATATTAGCATGTGCAGAAAAGTAAGCTCTATGTTGCTACTTGAGAAATATTTAATCTATTTTGGCCAAAAAATTTCAATTCTATAAAAATGGTAAAAACACTTGCACTCCTTTCTGCCGTACATTAAACAGAAATGCTTATGGTGAAATACATAAAGTCTGTTCAGCATAGGAATTGTTTTCTGAAAGGTCTTTTTCCATACCAGAAATCTATTATATAGTAGGATATTGGTAGGAAAAAAGACCTTTCAGAGAGTAATTCCTAACGTGAATGGAGTTTACACCAGTGATTTTATGGTCTAAGGCAGGGGTGGCCAACAAGTGGTAAATTTGCCAGAAAAATCTAAATAATTTGAGTTGACCAGCTCTCATCGTAAAAAAAACCTCATCCTGATGGCGTATGCTAGTTGTAATTTGATATTTCTCGGATATCATTAGAAAAATTCCCCATATACAATGAGCCAGGTATTCAGTCACTGGCTAGGTAGCTTGTTGGACAAAAGGAGTGTAAAATTTCGTAATAAATGGTCTAACTTTAATTTCTTTATCACCACGTATTACTTACCCGTTCGGGTTATATTCCTATATACTAATTACACTAATGTTTTAGAGGCTTGGAAGGTTTAATTGATATAAAAAGAGCACCCATATTTGCTTGGATAATGAGTGGACAACCATTTAGGAAAAATCCCCCTAGGTACACCCGACAAGGATCAAACCCCGATCTCCACGTCTTCGGCAGTCTAGTCCAACACGTAGCCACCGGACCGGGTTTCCCTAAATCTTTAATGAGATAAACTTCGTCATTTGCATTTGAGGCAGTTATAAATGTTTAAGTGTGTATGTTTTGAATAAACTTGTTCAAACGGAGTTTGTTGGCTTAAATGTTTCAATGAGCAAACTAATTTCTCAATTTCTCTATGGTGTGGTTAATTTCACTTCTCATTCACCATCTCTGTACTTACATTAGAAAATATTTGGTATAACTCTAGCTTATGGTGTAAGTCTCTTAATATAATAAATTTCCATTGACGGGGATGTCCAGGTTCAAATCTCTGTTGTATATGTACACTTGAGGGTAGTTTTCCATAAGAGTTTATCATTTGGATTTTTACATCACTTATCCGCGCTGCTGTTGGTGTACTTTCTCTATAATTACTTATTTAAACTCTCACCTCTTAAATTAAGCAATGAGTTTATTTTGCTACAGGTCCAACTACCCGCTAAGACTATCTACATTTAATTGAACTGATAGAGTAGAGCGTATTAAGGTATATCATAGATTAAATGTAGCAGCATTTGAATGAATGGAGAGTGAAAATTTATTTTGGGGAAAAGCACCTTCACTACACCTCGCCAGAACTGGAATTAATACTACCCTATAACCAAATATTAATTTTTTTTAGCACCGCATCTTAATACCTGTGCGGATTATACGCTTATATACTAATTAAGCTAATAGTTTTAGAGATTAGATGGTTTATATTTTAGAGGAAGTGTATCTGAATTTGTATGGAAGCCAATTGGAAAACTGTTTTAGAAAAACCACCCTCGGTACACCCAACCGAGATTTGAACCTTGATCACCTCGTCATCAGCAGTTTAGTCTAATGTTAAAGTAGTGCCTTAGACCATGCGGCCACCAAAGTATCAACAAATTAAATTTAATGAGCTTACCCACTTTTTCACCGATGTGGTCAAGCCGTTATTAACAACTATTTTTAAACCTTAAAATAAAATAAAAGTGCTAATCTATTTTCACTCATATTTTGACGAGTTTTCAAAACTCATATTAAAACCGTATTTTTGCAGTGAGCTCTACTTACAAAAAAACTTTATTAGAAAATATTAACGGACTACCATAGTTTAAGAGTTTAAGCGTGAAAGCTCGCATATTTTTCTCTTCTCCTAGATTCATATTAGACTTGGGTAAATGGCAAATAAGTAGCGATAAAATAAGCGCCTTTGATAAGATAAAACCTTGGCCCCTGCTTGGTATGCCACGATGATAGTCGCAGATTCCCAGGGCGGGGTAGTGGTGAGAAGGGAGGGGTGGTGCGTATGGTGGGAAGGGTTGCTCTCAAAAAGTAACGAGTGCTTGAAAGCGTTTATTGTGGTAATATATCTGCGAGCTAGTTCACGATTCTGGGACAAATTTATCGCCTGTGAATAAACATTCAAGCTATATTCAACGTAGTGGTGCATCACATGCATATACATAGCCACGATTATTACGTGTCTTTTTTTTGTTTTACTTCCCTTTTTCCACCCCCATCCTCATCCCTCTTTTCCTTCAACGAGAGCCGTTTGAATTTCAACAAGAGATGAATTAATTGCATACTTTAAAGAATAATTAAATTCTTTGGTCGGTTTGTTATGTTGGGTGCCCTGATCATTTAAAACTCGCATTTGTTTTAAATTTTGTGTATTCTTTTAAAATATATATTGAAGTTATACTTCTTTAGGCGCGTTATGAAAAAATGATGAGTGAAATTTTAAGATGCGCGCGCATCACTGTAACACAAAGTAACAGGTTGAAGATAAACCGCTCATTAAGTCTCGAAAAAAAAAAAGCTACCAACAAAATAGAAATAGAACCTCTGTTAGTCGCGCATGTTGGTACGCTCGTCGCCTCTGATCACTGTTTTCATATATATAATATTTATCCACATGTTTCTAGTTTCTACATTCACAACACGTGTTTTAGTTTCATACAAGTGCGAATTATATATGTGCTAATAAATTATATTCAGTAGTGATTTAAATTGAATATTTTGATTAATATTATTTACTATTCGTAAATATTAGTGAAAAAAATTGTGCTTATAGACTTTTTCAAGTGCTACAATATAATTGAGGTTAACTATCCGTATGTATTATTTATTGATATAAATTTAAAAAAAAAAAATTTGTATTTATTAATATTATTAGTTTAAAGTTTAAGTTCCATTAATAAAACATTAATGTTTATAGAAACTTTAAAACTTATTTTAAAGTTATACTAACTGCCATATTTAGTGACGAGATGTCTTTGGACTTGGAGGAATACAAACCTCTTTGGATCTAGATGAAGATTACACAGTTCGTAGTTTTGTTTTATAATAATGTAAGAAATGCCATTGCGTTGTTTGAATGTAAAAATCCAACAATAAAAGGTACGTAATTGTTTTGTTACCACTGTCTAAATTGAAACAAATTTTGTGCTTGACATACGTTTTGTTAATTTAATTAATTCATTATTAATTGGAGTACAGTTATGTAAATAATTGTATTTTAAGCCAATACAATAATATGCCGCCATTTAAATTTATTGAAGTGACAATCATGATTTAATAGTTGCGCCAACTCTTGAGTGGTGGCAAATAAAAGGTGCAACTTTGCTCTCAAATTGCGCCTGCTCCTTTTAGTGAATATGGATTTGGAACATATTTCAAACTTGCGCTGGCGCAACTATTTGCTCCCTTTGGTGAATCCAGGTCCAGTAGTGATTTAAATTGAATATTTTGATTAATATTATTTACTATTCGTAAATATTAGTGAAAAAAAAATTGTGCTTATAGACTTTTTCAAGTGCTCCAATATAATTCAGGTTAACTATCCGTATGTAGGCCTACTATTTATTGATATAAATTAAAATATTATTATTTAACATAATTAATACTAAATATTATTAAATTATTTTATATTTTTTAATGATGCCAAAGAAGTATAACTTCTCACGCGCGTACATAAGTACACACACCCATTTTTTTTAAGTCAATGTGTTTTTAATTTTAAATTAAAATGTTAAATGTTTATGCTTTTATAAAAGTTTGGCACCTTTTATAATAGTTTTGAGAATTCTAGGGTGCTTAATATACTCTACAATACCAGTATTCTACTTAGTTATATTTGCATTATTTTTTATTTAAAAAATAATAAAGGGCCACCTCACTCAGCGATAAATTACATCTAAAATGTTTATCTTTAACGCACTATTACGATGCATTTTTTATTTCAAAATATGGTCCATGCCAAAATAAAGTAAAATATTCCAACAGGGCTCTATTTCCTTAACGACCACCTATTTTGAATTTTATTAATATAGAGAAATGTGTTAAAATGTGACTTTAGCTGGTTTTCAAAGACTTTTTAAGCATATTTGCATAGCATGATGAAAAAGAGCTCTATATTTAGCCATTATCTAACAAATACATTAAATTTTCGATAGGCTCACAACAAAAGATATTCGATAAATAGCAGCGAGCTTTCCTCTTTACCTTATGATGAGAATTCTAACAGTGTTCGTTCCCTTTTTTCTTACTGACATAACAAATGGTGATTGTAGGTGAAGGGCCAAAGGGAGAATAATCTTAGAAAGCATAGTGTAAGTAGTTTAATAAAACAACAGAGACCATTTTATTTTAAGCCATGTGGCCTAACAATGATATATACTTTCTCACTGACCGAGGCAGCCGCCTTAAGGAGAGATTATTGTAGGCTATTTGTTTTACTTTAGACACGCTATACGTTTGTTTTAAAACTTGTATATTTCTATATCATAACCAATTGCTACAATTTGACTGTTGGATAAATTTGTATTATGCTTTGTTGAAAAATATCTATAAAAATCTCACTTTCAGAATCTCCAAACAATACTAAGTTTTACTGCAAGTGAGGGCAAGAATGATTCCCTTGTATCAAATTAAATTTCCCGAATCAGTGGGCATACGATCTAAGGAGTCAATCTTATATTTTAAGCATTGCTTGTGATGGGGAAATTTGGGACTTGAGTCTCGACAGGGAGTACTAAGTAGGTGTTTTTTCCTAAATGGTATTTCCCTTTAATCTCTACCCAAATACTGGTACATTTACTTTAAAACCTCTACAATAATAATTCTTACCAAATTACTGTAAGTGTGCGTATGGCCTGGACGCAGGACGTGTAACAAAAAATACACCTAATTAAATTTAATTATTAATAATAATAATTTACTAAAAATAACACGATAATGTTCGACCATGAGGTTGAGGGTAGAGGTTTTATTCTTAACAGTGTTATTTTCCATCATATACTTAAGTTATATATGATTAATTTTGTTAGTAGCCCTATATCTCCCAATCTGGTTCTGAGTCAGAGTCTAGTGTTATATCGCCTTAAAACCCGAGTCTAATCGTTTACCTTTAAAGGTAGCAAGAAGTCTTTCCTTGATAGATTACACCATGGCCATTATATAAGATACATCATAAATAACTGAAACGCGAAAGAAAAGTTTTATACCTTTCAGGGTAGACGGAGTGTACACCTTTTAATTAAAAATGGACAATAATATGCAATCTTGTCACACATGTTTAGTAGAGTCAAGATTTGTTCCCTGCATTTCATTTCACAATAAATGTCTCAGTACAAGTGCATGCATTTAGTGGCTCACATTTCTCCACGATTCCATCTCGGTTTTTTTTTCGAGTGCATCCCCTAACTGTCCAGGAAGATTGGATCATGTTATCAACGCGACACCCTTAACCCTCAAATCGCCATCGTTAGGTTTCATTACCTATAACCAATAGATCCATGAGTAACCGCCCCCCATTGGGGTAAATGGTGATCATACGATGGCCTGCTAGGTCCCACCAATTTACATCGGTATCTACGTAAACAAAAGGCCTATAGTGATGACTTTAGGGCTTAACTCCCTGAGCCCCGGGAAAGCACGTGTGGTCGATCCTAGGGTATCACTATGATTTACCTTGTCCCATCCAATGTAAACCATAGTAGCATAGTGGGAGTTGTAAATGCATCTATCAACATCACACTTAATGGGTTCTTGATATAAATCTGGGTAAGGCTTATTGAAACGTTGGGTGATGGGGGGGAAGGGTGCACTGTCCCCCCTTTTTTTTGGAGAGTGTTATCAAACACCCATGCAGCAGCATCTGACAGTTTAAATTGATCGACTTGTTGAAATCGCACCCCAATCGGTCGTCGTATGTGATTATTCAGAGGAAGAGTGTTGCAAGTAACCAGTATGACAAGATTATGCAAGTTACCTTCTTAGTAAAGTGATATAAGTAAGCATTTTTACAATACTATATAAGTAAAATTTATTGCAATTAGGCGAGAGTAGGCAGTGTGAAAAGAATATACATGTTACTGGTATTTCAATAACGATATAATTAAGCAGCATGGTAGGATAATGTAAGTAACCTGTAGGATAAGATGGAAAAAGTAAGAAATATGGTAAGAAGATTTAAGTAGATTTTATGACAATTAAGGCACGTATGAAGTGTGACAAGATGACATAAATCACCAGTATTACCAGTTGGTGCTAGTACCCTGTGGGACGATATGATACAATTATCAGTGTTGCAAGATAATTAAGATAACCAGCATTAAAATACAATACAAGTGACAACTATCAAAATATTATGAATCACTGACTATAATATACATTTAGTTAATATGTTTTATCATAAATATTATTTAACGACTTAGTAGATAGAGAATACATTAGTTACCTATTTATTGTAAATATACCAACATTTGAGTGGATATAACACTATTAACTTCACCCAACACAACTATACTATCCAGTGTATTTAGATGAATTTTGAATTTCAATAACAAATAAAAACCCAATAAACTAAGTAAAAGTACACTATAATGCTTTAATTCAAATAAAAACCTTCAACTACAAACACTGTCCTCCCTTAAAATCCAATAATGAACAATTAAGGTAACAATAATAGTTTCAGTACACTATCAAACTAAACCCACAACCCAGCCTTCCTTGAAATCAACCAACTAACAATAAATGTCAAGATGATGGTTCAATCCTATTACACACCTTCAACCACAATACTCAGTTTCTCTTGAAAATCATTATCAATATTATAATTTCAGTCTGTTGGTAGACTTCAAATACAAATTCTAGCTTTCCATGAGATCAAATAAAAACAAATGCCACTATCAGTGTTTTTATTTTTCCAAACTCAATCACAAAACCACTAAACTATAATAAGTGTTTCAAGATGGTTTCACTCTGTTACCAACAATTAACCAAAAAACCTAGCTTCTTTAAGAAAATAATAAATAATGATAATTTTAGTCGGTTAATAAAGTCCTAGCTTCCCTTGGAACTCACTAACCAACAATAAATGTCGCATGGTAGTTTCAATCTGTTACCAACCTTCAACCAACTACTCTGGTGGTAAAGTTGTGATAGTAAATGGCAGCCTTGACCACCCCCTCTGTAAAATTAAAGCGCAAGTCAAACTTTCAAGGGGATGGAAGTTGAAAGTTTTGCACACCCAAGCTAAGTCAGTTAAATGTGTCTAATGATTTGACCGCTAAAAGGCAAACGCGCATGTCTTTTTAAGCTACTGCCATCTACTCAACCTACGTGGCTTCTAAGTTGAAGAGTTATCCAAACTCATTACTCCCCGGGGAAATCACCAATATTCTTGAATCATATGAAAATATTTCTTAGTCAAATACCTAAATAATTATATAAATGGGTCAGGGGGGATGGTATAGCAGCACACAACATATTTATGTCATGCTGAGAAATCTACGAACCACATGTTTTTTTTGTGCGGCTAACAAGCTACTAAAGAGTTAAAAACGAAAAATATTAACCAACCATGGATAATATAATTAGGATTTAAACCATCGAACTCATTTAGTTAAAATAAATAGATTTAATGACTATTTTAACTGCATTTCACTTTAAAATTTTGTTTAGCATTTTTATTATAACAATAATAACAATTAGCACTGCGTCTTACTACCCTTTCGAGCTATACGCACTTACGCTAATATGTAATGGTATGGTGATTATAGGATGAAATGGAGGACCTACAGCTTAACGTGGAATCCGAACCACGGTGGAGGCCTAGCATTCCACACATTCGTAAGTTGTGATTAATACACGTATTGTCAGAGGTGAAGGAAGGGTTTGGCAATCAAATAAATTTGTGTCGGGAACGAGGATTGAACCCCGGACCCCCAGCACATAAGTCCGACACCCTACCCATAGACAGCCAGGTAGCCTTGTTGCTTAGTGATAAATAAATTGTGTAGAAATCATTTTATTTACCTGTTTCTATTTGGAGGTCAACCCTTATATTCCGTTTATCTATGCAGCCTTTCAGCTAAAAGGCTTGTCCATGCTGCATTTTTATTATTCATCTAAGGGAATGCCAGGCCACCACCGTGGTTCGGATTCCACGTTAAACTGTAGGTCCTTCATTTCATCTCACAATCACACTACCATTACACATTAGCGTAAGTGCGTATAACCCGAACGGGTAGTAAGACGCGGTGCTAATAATAATAATAATAATAATAATAATAATAATAATATTCATCTAGGTTCTAAGTACCTCCTTGAACTTAGTCTCTCAGGACACTAATAGAGATTTTAAAACCATATGCGTTGTTATAAGATTACTATTTTTAATTATTAATAGGTTTAATTTTGTATTAGTAATTTAAATTTAAAAATAAAATGGATTAAAAAAATGTATTTAGCTTCACGTCTTACTACCCGTTTGGGTTATAAGCTTACTTACTAATTACGCTAATGGATTAGGAATTGGGAAGGCTGAATTTAGAGGAAGTGAACCCGCATTTGCGTGGAGGGAGAGCGGAAAACCATTAAGAAAAAACCACCCCCAATTCACCCGACTGAGATTCGAACCTCGATATCCCGTCCTCAGCAGTCGAGCTCAACACGACAAGCGCGTTAGCCAACTACGCAACCGAGGCGGGTAGATTGATTTATTAAATACTTACTTACGCTATGGCACCTGGAGTACAAAAGTTCATTGCCGCACTTACCAAAGTTATTATTATTATTATTATTATTATTATTAGCACCGCGTCTTACTACCCGTTCGGGTTATACGCACTTACGCTAATGTGTAATGGTAGTGTGATTGTGAGATGGAATGAAGGACCTACAGTTTAACGTGGAATCCGAACCACGGTGGAGGCCTGGCATTCCCCACATTCACAAGATATATTGACAGAGTTGAAGGAAGGGTTTGGTAATCACATAAATCTGTGCCGGGACCTAGGATTGAACCCCGGCTGCCAGCACAGAAGTCTGACACCTTACCCCTAGACCACCAGGTCACCCCCTTACAAAAGTTAACCACCTATTTCTATATCGAGTTAGTTATATCCAGTTTACCTCACCAAACCCGACCTCGTTCAGTTCCATTCTAATGTTATCTTACCATCTGCGTCTAGGTCTTCCCAATGGCCTATTTCCTTTGGTTTTGTCAGTCAATACTCTGAACATGGGTCAAATTTTGGATGTTTCTTGATAGGATCTTATTTACGGTGAGTACTCATCACGCCCACACACAAACCCCTAACTGGAGGACCACCCCTATCAACTGGCCGCATCTGCTTATTCAATAGATTTGCAGCTATCCATCCACAACCTGAGGATCAGCTGTACCGAGGATTAAAAAGTCCCACTAAATAGTTCACTAAACACAGTTAAGTAAAATTGGATTACTGTCCCCTAACGTTTAAATATCACTATAAATTTGTAAATTATTTTTAATAAGAGTAATAGTAATAAATATACCCATCTTAGTTATTTAATAAGTAATACTGCCAAACAAATATTTTAAGGATAATGTCAACATCATGAGTAGACATTTTACTTAATATTTACATTTATTATGTTTCTAATATATATAGTAGATTACGTTCTAGGAAGTGTTATTTATTAGGTCATCTATATCTAAACCAAATTCATCTTATAATGAGATGTTTTTGAGATTTATGTTTACTGATTAGTGTCATAGTTCAGCTACATCAACCAACTTTAAACAAATATAGATAAACTATTAACATACTAAGATAATCATTTAATAATGTCTAAGTACTATTTTCTTAAAGAATATATTTTATAAAATTAATAAAATGATAACACGCGAAAAGAATTTGAGACATGTTCTATTACATTTATATTTTAATGTCATTTCTTTTTGAATAGAGAACTTGTTAGCTAATTATTACTAATTCATAATTATTTAACACCAAGTCTTACTACCAACTAGGGTTTTACGTTTTTGTAAATTATTGGCGTGGTTATCAATTTGCATATTTTGAGACCCTATTGATAAAATATGGTTAGTAAAATTTTTTGGATAAATTAAGGACCCCTCTCTTGCCATTCACGTGCAGACCCGGTCGTAGGAAATTGGTGGACAAGGTCAATTACGAATTAATCCGGCGTTTTGTTCTCACGTTTGTGGTCGCAACTAAGAGTTTTATCGAAAATGCCTATGATAACACAAAACCCGTGATCCCTCAAAACTAGATATTCCAGCTTCAACCTTTAAAGGATTTGAGCAGGATCCCACATGAGACTCAGTTCCTATATTTAAGGAAGCCACCTCAGTTAGCTATAAAGTATCATTTGCTGTCAAGCCACATCATCTAGGAACAATAATCGGGGTCGTTATCTTAAGAGTGTGAAACAATATATGAAAACTTCTTTAAGTTCACCAAACAAGGATTAGAGCCCTGCCTTTTCGGGTTATGGGAAAAAACAGCCAAAAAATATTACTTACATTTAGACTAAGTTTGTACCGATGAGGATTTAAATTTTATAGTTATAGACATGAAGGTTTAATATAAAGAAATTTAACAAGAGAATCTAAAATACACCAGATCATCCTATAAAGATGAAACCCAGGCTTCCTTAGATAAACGCAAACAATACCCCATATACTATTATATAAATATATTTTGTTGATTTTAGTTAGCAAAAATTGTTCTGCTCTTTATAAGTTTGTTTAGATAGTTCCTTGATAACTATAGTTACATAGACAAAGGAATACCACTTTAGAGTCTAATAAAGTTAAATATGAAATAGCCAAAGTTGAAATAAGGTTATTTTATAAAGTTAAAAACGATTAAAATTTATTTCTAGTTTGAAAGTGACAGCGAGTGTAAACCACATTGATTGACGTATTAATACATAACAGTGAATATATAAACTTTTTAATTTATCACATAAAGCTATTGAAGTTTAATTATTATAATTAGTCATATCTCCTAAAAAAATGTATTTGGAATGAGATGGAGTGTCTGGATCAAACAATTAAAAAAAGACTACTAAAATTGGTTTAAGCTTTTGTTCTTAAAAATGTACCTAATCATAGATGATGAGATGACGTAATATTTTGGTTTGTACTACTATTACTATATTTCTGGTCTATCCATATAGTCACACAAATAGGAGGAAGTAGACTCTTAAGGAAATGTAACTAAATTGAGTTGGATGAAAAGTGGAAAAATATTCAGTAAGAAAATATTAAAATACACCCAACCGGGATTTGAAACCTGACCTTCCCGTCACTGATAACCCAGACTTGAGTAATTTGATACTTTAGCCAGCGTACCCAATGCTATGCAAGATAAAACACTTATTCTTCACTATAACAGAGGTTGACATTAAAGTGATTTCGATCCACACGAAACACTAACAGCTTAAACCAATCAAATTAAAAATACCACAATATGGTCTTCTGGGTATTCTTAAAAGAAGAGAGGAAATCCAAACCCACGCCTTCCGCTTCCTTTAACTGACGTTAAAGGTCACAACGCTTCTCTCATAAATGTTATGTATCCCTTCCCAGGTTGGACTATGCTTTGGTTCATTCCCCATACCCACTAGGGAGGAAAGTTAATTCCACACAGAATTGAGGGTAAATATCTTACATGCCTCACTACGAAGGTGTAATAATAAAGGTGATGGACTCACACACACACACACACACACACACACATCACACACACACACACACACACACATCACACACACATACACCACTCTCTTTCTCTCTCTCTCTCTCTTTAACGCTCACTAGAGACACTGTGATTCTTAGTTCACACTTTTACTGAAAATAAAACGCAAATGATTTACAGTGTTCTGGTAGAGTATCAGTTCTACACCAGGCACTTCAACAAGAATTTATTCTGAGGGTATTCAAATATCTTGTAGAAGAATCAAATAGCCAAAGCTATTACATATGCTTTTAGCGAGGAGTTACTCGCACCTAGATATCATATTCTGAAAATTGAAAATGACACCTGGAAACGGGAATCAAACCCGGGACCTTTGGCTTACTACGCCAATCAACTACCTCTAAGCTATCCAGGATTCTTCCCGTGCCCAGGGTCAATCTACACTAATATTTTAAAGCAGAGTCTATGATGGACGTGCGGAAATCGTTGGGTACAAATGTGTGATTTTTTTATTAAGATAAGGAGCAATCAGATAGCGCAGCCACCTTAAACTCGGAGTTGGCTTAATGCTGCCACTTGTACAATTATTATAAAGTAAAGAATCGCATATTTTAAGAATCATAAAGCCAAAACTATTATTTATGCTTTTAGTGAGGAATTCTCCATCAATATATCATATTCTGAAAATTAAAAAATAACACCTGAACACGGAAATAGAACCCAGGACCTTGGGCTTAGTACGACAATACTCTAACCAATGAGCTATCCAGAAATCGTCCCATACCCAGGAGCATTCTTCAATCATATTTTAAGGCAGATTCCATTCTGGACGCGCGGAAATCATAGGGATGATTCCTGGATAGCTCATTGGTTGGGGCATTGGCGTACTAAGGTTCCGGGTTAGATTCCCCTGTCCAGGTGTTATTTTTCAATTTTTAGAACAAATATCCTGTGTAACGGCAGAACAATGTGTCTTTCCAAGGGGAAAAGTAATAATTTTTTTAAATACTCCATAACAAATCTCCTTGATATAATCCTACAAGTGAGATATACTAACCGAGCGGCCGCCATCGTTAGTGATGATAGTGCCAGCCTTTGTGGATAGAGGGTGTTATGTAGTCAGTCACAGTGAGCCCTCCGGCCGTTAATCTCAGTTTTATTAACCAGAGCTGCTACTTATTTATTCAAGCAGCTCCTCATTTGTTCTCACAAGGCTGAGTTTGAACCTGTTCCTTATCTACTTCTTCACATCCTAATCTAAATCTTCTCTCAAAATGTTATAGCTTTTTACCCTTATATTTTCACATAATTTAAATCTCTACGCTTTTCTCTTTTATAACTCTCCTAATGGTTTCCTTTATTTATTTATTATATATATTTTCCTGAAGATTTGGTATTTACATAGCAAAACAAGTCAATAAATATCTACTAGATGGTTTTAAAGCAAAAATCACCGTACCTACTAATTGATAGATAGATTAAACATAATAATAGCATAAGATTTTGAATTATTAAAACTATTTCATTGAAATTATCACTCTCTTTTGGTTTGTAAATATGTTTAGTGTATATTTTTAGAATCTTCAATACCCCTTACTTCGCCTGTATCTAATTTAACTATAATTTGTTTTGTGACTAATTTCATCATATACTTACCGAGTGTTGTAAAATGTTTGTAGTTTATATATTCATATTCACATGTGCATTTTGTTTTGATTTAAGGTTTTCCTCATTTTTTAAATTTTCATAATACGTAAACAAATAAATTTGAATTTAATTTTCATCAAGTAATAAGCTTTATTTTGATTATTCTTCTTTCAATCATATTATTTTCTAAAAGTGTGATTTTACGATTTTTTTTAATGAGTCTCTTGTGATTTTAAATGTCCAAAATATTTATTGTTAAATTTAGTAGAACCTTTTTTAACTTACCAATTTCATTCTATGATTTTTTAATGTTTTCATTTCTTATATAAAACTAATAAAACTAAATCATACATATATGTTCAATTTTTTCTTATATAAAGCTTCTTACTACAAATCTTATAGAATGTTTTATAAAATCTTATTTAAATCTATTGTTAGAACTACATCTTAGATCACGCATTAACCATTGTGTGTCGTTATTTTTACTTTCTATCGATTCCTGAAAGAAAGAAGCGTTGTGATAGAAAAAAAAAAATCTAAGCTGAGATTTGATAAATGATTCGCTGAAACTAAAAAAGTGTTTTTTGTGTTGCCATCTCTCCGTTATTTCGTTTGTAACCCGCCTCTGTGGTTTAGTTAGCTAAGGCGCTGGTTTCATGTTGAGCTAGACCACCGAGGAAGGAGAGATTGATGCTCGAATCTCAGTCGGGTGGAGTGTTTTTTTTTCCTAAATGGTCTTACACTTTCCCTCCACGCAAATGCGGGCTCACTTCCTCTAAATTCAACCTTCCCAATTCCTAATCCATTAGTGTAATTAATGCTTAAGCGTGAAACCCGAACGGGTAGCAAGACGCAGTGCTAAATAATAATAATAATAATAATAATAATAATAATAAAAATTCGTTTGTATTTCTGACTAGAAACAAAATGACCATATTCCAACTCATATCCCACCCACTGAATAGATCAGATTGGGCAATAAACTTGTAGGTGACCGTGTGGAACCATAATAAATCAACGCTGCACAGGTAAATAAAGAAAATATGTATTAGTATACATATCTAATTATTTTTTTCCCCTCTAACCCATTGTACCCATTTACATTAAAAGTAATAAAGTTAGTAAAACATTTAAGACGATTTGGATTGTTAGGGGAAAAAAAAGTAGTTGTATTTTTTTTAGCACCGCGTCCAACTAACCGTTCGGGTTATACTCTTTTGCTATGTACTAAATACAGTAATGATAGTAGAAGTTTAAGGAATTAGGAATGTTATATTCAGAAGAAGTGTAATCGCATTTGCGTGAGGGGAGAGTGGAAAACCAATTTGAAATAAATTACCTCAGTACAACTGAACAAGATTCAAACCTCAATCTCCTCGTCATCGGCAGTCTAGTTTACTGCGAGAGTAGCGCACAAGACCAAGTGGCCACGGAAACGGGTGAAATGATGGTTCAATCTTGTCGTCGTAACATGAGTCAATGAAAGAATTATGAGAATTATTTAAAAAAATATATCACTCAAACTCTAAATAGGTCTAGTTTAGATTTTGGAGTGCAACTGTTGACACGCATCCTTTATTCAACTTGATCTCAATCAACCAAATGATCACTCAAATACAAGAAACGCATGGGATATTTTCTATCTTTATTTTACCCAAACTGGTGACCACCAATGGCGTCAATATCGCAACAGATTGGATCGCAGGTGATGAAAGGATTGAGGTTTTAATCACGACCAGGTGTAATTAAAGGTGATTTTACACATGTGACTTATTACCGAGGTTTGTCATTTTCTCTACACGCCAGTATGACTGAGATTAATCTAATTTATTAACAGGTTCTGTGGTTGCATGAGTTGAGGCGTCACTCTCGTGTTAGACTAGACTTTCAATGACAGGGAGATTGGGATTTGAATCCCGGTCGGGGGAACTGAGGATCTTTTATTTAACCCTTAGCTGGTATGGCAAAAAATACGGACACATTTGGTATGGTGGGGTCATTTTTGACCCCAGTAAATAAAAAAATTAATAAAATCTTGCGTTTCAAAAATATCTAATCAAAAAAATATGAAGATATAGATTACTTATTTATACATCATATTTTAAATAAACATTAACTAAATGTTTTTATTTACTTCAAAAAATTAATCCAATTACACTTATTTACCAACGAAAAAAAGTTATTTTTAAAAATAATTAAAAATCTTTGAATTTTCACAAACTGGTTCTATGACTTCATTTTCCAAATCAATAGAGGTATGACCTTCATCCAGAGGCTGAAAAAAATAAACCAATAAATAAAATATGGAAACTGACAGGCAGGCAATATTCAGTTTTTCCAATACTTTTTGACCAAGCTCCAGGTCGTGGTAAAACTGATTTGTCATGATGCATTGTTGACAAGAGCACTACAGATCTTGATTTTCTTGGGACATAGGAGACTAGTGTTGTATTTCCAGTGAAACCAAATTCAGATGACAGAATTTCTCGGTCTTTATTAGGCAAGAATGCCTGGGGGATCTCTCTCTTGTTAGCACGGAGAGTACCAACATAGGTCAGTCCCTTACCACGCAGCTCTTCCACAAGTTCCACTGAGCTAAAGTAGTTGTCAGCGGTGATATTGCGATTGGAATTTACCACTGGCTCAATGAGGGACAAAACTGTGCCTGTTGGCACCAACAGGCGACGTGGGTTTGGGACTTGTAATTGTCCACAGTCGATGAAAGCATTGTACAAATAATGTGTACGCGCGTCACAAAGACAGAACATCTTCAGTCCGTACTTTGCTGGTTTGTATCCCATGTATCTTCTAAATACACACCTACCCCGGAAGGGTACGAGCATTTCATCTACTGTTAAATATTCAGCACAGGAATAATTTGATTGGCAGTTCACTAGAAGTTCATTGAAAAGCTGAGATATTGGGGCAAGACGATCATGAGCTTTCCTTTCATCTCTCGTCATGATATCATCAAAACGTAGGCTAGCCAGGAGGAAAAGGAACCTTTTCAGTGACATAGTTGCTCTAAAAATATCCCTTCCAGTACCATCTGTGGCCCAAAGTAATTCAACAACCTCAAAGTTAGATTTAAATACTCCAGATAGAATGAGAAGTCCTAATAGGGCCTTCATCTCAATTTTGTCAACATGATTTGTGAATTGACTGTTCAAAGCATTAGCACCATAATTTTCAACCATGTACATTATTTTTAGATTAGTGTACTCCACAACCTGATCGATCATTTCCTCATCAATTAGAAGAAGCCAAGCGTCCACTGGTTCATTTAGTTTGTTAGTTCTGGCATCTCCTACAACACCTGGAAAATGCGTCACTAAATTATGTTGTCTTGTACGAGATTGCGCAGGTGGAACTTTAGACCACTTGAATCTTGATTTTGAATACCAATAATTTTGGAGGCTAGAACGGTCGGGTAATACATCTTGATCCTGAACCTCATCCTCATCTGCATTTTCGGCTTCTGAAAGCTCTGAATCTGTATTATGATCGCTACGTTCCGAAGGTACATCAGAATATTCAGAGTCCTTATCTGGTAGCACAAAATCAGGGTCATCGTTGAATATCTCTTCTAAAATAGCATCAGGATCGTCTCTCAAGTTAATCGCAGCCATTAGTAAAAAAATATTGTGAAAAATAAATCAAGCAGTCTGAATCTAATCCAAGTAAAATAATCCACCAAAAATAATCCCTAAACGAAAATAACACACGTTTTGAAAATATAAAAATAAATAAAACAACGAAATAATAGTCTTACAAATATATATAGCACTTAAGTATAATAAAACAAAGAAAATAAAACATTAATCACTAAAACGACAATAATACACTTAAAAAAATTACACACAATATTGGTATGGTGGGTCAAGTCTGACCCCAAGGACACTGTATGATGACAATGATAATGAGCAAAAACACAATTGTTGCTTCTACCTCAAGAGCATGCTCAATAGTGAGATTACCTGGAAGGGCAACCAAGTGGTGCTGAACTCTAGCAAGCTACACAGCAATTTCTACCAGCTGGGGTCAGGTTTGACCCCACCATACCAGCTGGGGGTTAAAAGTCTTCTACTCAAATGAGGTTAAATTAACTCTAAATTAATTTTTACTATTCCCCAACTCAATAGCATATTAGTACATATGCGTATAACCTTTAAGTGACGCAAAAAAAAATCTAAGCTATTCTCACAATGTTACAATACTAATTTAAAAAAAACAAACAAGCTTGGATATGATTATAAATTGTATAAATAAATTAATTGGCCAGTAACCCTACCATCCTTACATATTTAAAATGCCTTCTAAAATGTTGTTTTCTATTTAAAGTAATTAATATGGTGATACGAATGTTGTATTGTCTTTTGCTAACACTACATAATAAAAGATTGGTAAAGTTAGATCCGAGTAAACGTGTTTGACACCGACTTGGGAGACGAAAGTTAAAATTCAGGGACAGCGCAGAAAGGGTTTAGTCTTATCCAGTGATGCTTATTTTCCTTTATCCAGGCAAATAATTTATTACCAATATACCCTAATAATTTATTATAAATATATTGATGCAAGTTGAAGTCATGTGGAATGTGAATTGTGATTAGATTAAAATAAAAATTAATATATTACTGGGAAAATGAATATAAAGATAAAATAATAGTCTAGAGAAACTTAATTAACACTCATATACTGATTAATATTAGTGTAAAACTTATAAATCAGATTCTCTGGCCACTCATATATTAAAATAACTCACATTTTGATTGCCAATGGTGTGTTTTGCAATGTTAAGCTGATATTACATTCCGTTTAGAAAGAGCAAGTAAAATAACTAAAATAAAAATAATTAATCAACAGGCATTAAGGACAGTAAGAAAAGTAATATATTACAATATAAAATACCACGTTGACATAATATATATCTAAATATGCCATACCCTAATTTGAAAGGGGAAAGTAATTAATTACCTTAAAAAAAACTGTCACTACCAAAATGTGCATTCGGCATTGCAAAATTATTGGCCTTACATCAGCAGTGTTGCTATTTTCTTTACCTTTTTACTTTTTGCTGGGAAGGTTATTCCGTGGGACAAAAAAAGCCACACGTTGCGTAATTGAATCACATTAATCACTCGCGCAGATTCAAATGAAGTCATTGCAATGTCCATGTGATTTAGATTCTACCGACTCTGGTTTGTACTAAATGATTTAAGGCGGCATATTACTAGTCTCTCATTCTACTACGTATGATGCATATATCCTATCAAATGTGCTAGGATTTTTTTTCAACTAAAAAGGTATAAATGGTTAATGATGTTTATTTGACAGAGTACATAAAACAAAATTTGCACAAGGTCTCTCTATGAAGTTCAATAATTTAACATTTTTAAATTAAAAGATTTAACAAATTTAAAAACTAAATAATGCACTACGCGAGAAACCAAGCTTTGTTTTGGCTCAGTTAATTTACAAATTACTGGATTTGCTGGATTAAATATTTTATTACCTACTTCGGTGGCCAGATTGTCTAAGGCGTCACTCTCTTGTTAGACAGACCTGGTGATTATGTGATGGTCGGAGATTGAATCCCAGTCAGATTTACTGAAGGTGGCTTTCCTTAAATGGTTTCTCTCTCTCTTTCCACGCAGAGTACCTCTAATATTCTTCCTTATTCATCCTTACCCTATTAGATTAATAATTACTATTTATATATATGCTTATATCCTGACTAGGTAGTTAAAAGTGGTGACAACAAAAGTATATATTTGTTTGTTTTACTATAGGTATTTATTGTTCGCTTCCTAAGCAAGGGATTGTACTAACGTATGACTTTAAAAAAAATTAGCTTAACCTAAGAACAAACTTAGCCGTACACACACAACCTTCTAACTTAAAACTTAAGTATCAGAACATGTTTGGAACAATATACCAGATACTATACCAATTTAATAAGTCATTATGTATAATCTAACCCACGTATTAACATGATTTTAATATATATTTAAATGATTCATATTATACTGAACAGTAAATTATACAAACAAATAATTGGTTGGCCAGAAACAGCTTAAATCAAATCCTTCAAATATATCAATATTTTAATATATTTCTATAGTAGGATTACGGTAATGTGATGAGATTTAATAGATGCCAATTTTATTCAGCAATAAGCACTGAAACACCTAGTTATATTATAATAATTAGTTATTAGTCAAAAGTACGTTTGAATACATGGAAGGATATCTATTAATTTTTTGAATTGTCAGATATAGATGTAACGGGCTAACCAGTCCTTGCCCGTACAGACTAAATCATCCAGAAAAAATCTTTTCACGTAATTATATATATATATGTTATAACATAATTTGTTACATACCACGCCTTGGGAACATTGCTGGGTAAGAACGGCTCCATCGGAAGAGTTGCACAGACACGCACGGGACTCCATTCAACTCTATACTCGACTCAACTAAGCCATCAAACGAGCTGAGTGGATTTCATCGTGGCCCGTGAGGGTGTGTACGTCATGGCCAGGTGCCTACGTGTTGTTCTTAACGTCGAGAGGTGCTTCTAACCCCCGACCCTTGTCCCTGGTTCGTCTGTTCAACCAGTCAGCTGGGAAAAAAATACAGTTCCAATCTAATATTTGACGACTGACATCTCTCCGATCTACAGCACACCAAGACAATATGGCCTCGATGACGATGCCGTCAGACTCGCCGGACAGACGGAAATATCTTGTCGTAAATTGTAAACTTTTTCTTTAGAAGGGAGTAGGAAGCCCTAAGTTATATCAAGTAAAGTAAAAGGGATTTTTCTTGCAAGCTGAGAGTGTCTGTCACTCTTGAGTTTATTAACTATTTAAATGTATAATTAGGTTAGGTTTTCATAGGCAAAATCATGTTGAGCATGTAATGAGAGATCATATGTATCTCTTGATTTTATACTTGGTATTTAAGACCAGTGGTTTCATTGGAGTGTGTCTCACTCCTTAGCCTGTATGACCGTGTTATGGTCTGCTGTGTCATCAAGAGATAAAGGGGGAATAAGTTGTTCCAGGCCCGATGTCAAGACCTAGTTAGGTAATGGCTAGTTATGCTTGTGGAACCTTGGCGTTTCACGCATTGTTGTTCACCTGATTGCGGTGTGTATCTTGTGGGTTTGTTACTGCCCTTCTGGCGTGGCCCATACCCTATTTGAGGTTCATGTTTGACTCCCTTCAGGGGTTGCATGATGTTGATAGAACCCATATCTGGTGTATGGTTGAGTGTGGTATAACTCATGATATTTGGCTATACTAATTGGTTACTAGCCAGCCTTTACTGAATTGAGGCCTAGAATCTTGAATGACAAATTCCTTATGATATTTGCCATGTGTTTTTATGACCGGGACACATATAGGGTGTTAACTTTTGAAAAAAAAACTTATTCTATCGTAGATTAAGAAGCTTACAGCTATGTTGTTAAATACAATTTTGTTTTGTGTATGTTTAAGGCCAGTTTACTGATTTTCCATGATTTAATCCCAGAAAATTGAATGAATACAGGGTTGGAGGATTATGCCCTTCAATTTTTGGAAGTAGGAGTGTCTGTTTTTCTAATCATTAGTTTCAGTTGCTATTACTAAAAAATCAAACTTTATACTAGGAATTGGTTTCAAGCGACGATTCAACACACTCATTTAGTAACTGTCAAATAATGTACAAACTCCTCTAGTATTTGTCAAGAGTACACACTCTTGTCTATTAGTTGCCATAGTCCCCACACCTGTTGTGTATAAACAGAATACACATATAGCTTGATGTAACCAAAAGTGATACATAATCTCTATAGACTTACATCCAGAAAACTATGATAATACCATTAGATTGTGCTAAAAGTTTCGGCGTACAGTGCCGGGAGAGCCAAACTGTCCTATCACAGGTTGCATAGGAGCTAGGCGCGTGGCACTACACACTTCGCCATTTTGAAGTAAGGCAACATAATATACAACAATTAATAGGTAACAACACAGCAGTCTCTCTAGAAATAGGAAGACGTTCTGAGAGTTATCATTAATGGTCCTACATCACAGAAAGTGCTTATTATTACATGAGCAGTGCCGTGCGCACAACTCCTAAGCAACGTGTTGTGCACGCATGCTTGAACAGCTTTGCTCTCCTGGTACTGAACGCCGAAACTTCTAAAACAATTTAAAGGTACTAGCATAGTTGGCAGGAGGTAACCGTATGGCGATTGTGTATTACTTTAAATTCAAACAAGCTATTTTTGAAGTTTAGGCTGTGAGTTTCCTAACAACCCATATTCATATATATTTAATTATATTAGTGACTTTCCACCGTTTCTGTACTGTGCACAATCAATCATTGTTTAGATAAATATGGAAACCCTGATTTGTGTAGTTTCCATAATGATGTAAACAAATAATTATATTACAGATTAGCTACTAAAAGTAGAAAAGTTGAAAACTCACTAGGAAAATCAGGTTTTTATTGAAATATACTATTTTTTCAGACATATTAAACCCTTAAGATTCATTAAATATTTTTATTTTCAAAGTAGGTTTAGTGGTTTTCTCATAATTTTATTTACAAGAAATAATTTTATTAATTTATATATAAGATGCATATATCGAGAACAGGTAATAAAACGGATGAAAGAAAAGTGTGGCTAGTTCAAAAGAACCAAAAATCATTTTTGTATTCACCAAGAATAGCATTTAAAATGAACAAATATTAGATGTAGTGAAACAAAATAAGCTATTAACCTACTCTAACGTGACATGACTATCCTTACTACTGATATTTCACTTATATCTTATCTTCGAAATAAAACACAGGTGTTGCCAGAAATATGTTTTTCTAAGGATTGAACTTATTTTGAATTTTAATCTACAGATGCAATCCATGATCTTTTACTCTAGAGAAACATAGACATTTTTGTTCAAAATATTATTGGATAAAAATTTGGATGAGCGGTATCTAGACACAAATTTTCTCAGAGTTTTTTTAATAAAATATTTTTAAATAACTTACGAGAGTCTATATATAAAAACAATTTTTATTTTCTTCTTAGCACCACATTTTGCTATTTGTTTATGTTGTACGCTAACAATATTTAGTTGTTGAAATAGAAATCAATATTTAACAAATATATTCATAAACGAACAATCTGACGCCTCACCTACTGAGCTAAGAGTCCCATGATCAATTACTGATAAGAACCCGCCTCGGTGGCGTAGTTGGCTAACGCGCTTGTCGTGTTGAGCTCGACCACCGAGGACGGGGAGATCGAGGTTCGAATCTCGGTCAGGTGAACTGGGGGTGGTTTTTCCTAAATGGTTTTCCACTCTCCCTCCACGCAAATGCGGGTTCACTTCCTCTAATTCAACTTTCCCAATTCCTAATCCATTAGCGTAATTAGTACTTAGAGCGTACAACCCGAACGGGTAGTAAGACGCGGTGCTAAATATTATTATTATTATTATTATTATTATTACTGATAAGAACAAAACACTATAATATCATTGTTTAAATTCTTTCAATAATAAATTTACTGGGGGATAGTGATTGTGGTGTATTTTTTAATTTTTAATTTATTTGTAAGTATAATGCCGTCATTTTTAATGGCTTTAGAGAAAACACTTCTAAAAACTCCTAATATAACTGTATTTAAATATATGGAGAGCCAGGGTGTTCAATTGTGGTTTTTATTAAAAGCATGCTAATGATCATAAATAGTTTTTAAACAAATATATGGAGTTTTAACTTTATTTTGTACAAATAATATAAAACGTTAACCCATAGGTTGTAATTTTGGCGTTTTACTGGATTGTTAATTACTAAAAGATTGGGGTAATGTCCCGACTGGGTGTACTGATATTTTTTTCTTTAATCACTTTTACTGTCCATTTACGCAAATTTGACTATATTTATTTTCAAATATAGTCTTCCCCTTCCCTAATATATTAATGTTGGTGATGTATGCATATAACATAAGCAGATAATAGGACGTTGAGAAAAATTATATATTATATAGCACCCTCGTTTAATTTTCTAACTTTCATATGTACCCTAGTTCTTAAATTTGTACTTATAGGAAACGGTAAAAATGTAAATACAGTAGTACCTTCTTAGAGTTGCTCCCCCCTTCCCCCCCCCCCCCAACTTAAGAGTATATTTATTTTTTATTTTTGTTTGTGACTGTACCTGTAGGGACCGTGACGGCTGATGTTCCATCCCCCCAACCCTCCTGCCCTCATACTAACTCCTTCCTTCCCTGGCCGCCAATTTGTCCCCGCGTGATCACATTAGGGGGTGCAAAAGGAAAGGGGGGTTGAGTCCCCCGCGCGTAATGATTGCCACATCGCCATGGCAACGCGCTCGCTCTGTATTTGGACGAGTTGTGGCCGAGTTGGTAGAGCCTTGGATGAACAAGAAATGGACATTTTTATTTTGGAGTAGCTTTTTGTTTGAAAGAGGCCTTGAGGTAGATGTAATACAGTGAAATGGACATGTATTGATATCTTTGAATTAAAATAAACGGATATTTTTATTTTTATAATACGTTGTGACTTTGTTAAATATCGAGCTCTAACCTATTAATTTTTTCAACACGTTTTACTACAAGTACGAGAAATTTATATATAATTACTGTAGTTGGGTAGGGATAAGAAAGATAAAATTTAAATTAAATGAACTCTAGCATTCATGAATAAAGAGTGGTAAACTATTTTAGAGAGAATTTCCTTCAATACAGCCTACCAGGATTAGAACCCTTTTTCCCCATCTCCGTTCAATCCAGACTATATTAATTTAACAGTTAGTGCACGTGACACTATATTTTAGTCAAATGGTCCAAGAGGTCATTCTCGCAATATAATGGACTGCCGTTGACGGTGAGATTGGGGTTCCAATCCCAGCAGGGTGTACTGGGGACACTTAAAAAAAATTATCTCAATCTTCTTTTTACACGAGAATTAGATTACATTTTTTCATTCTTACTACATATGTTTAGCTATTATATATATATATATATATATATATATATAATATATATATATATATATATAATGCGTGCTCACTGATAAGGGATTATTCTAGCAATTGTTTAATGCGTACTTTCCTACTACTAACTATTCTGAAACAATAGAACCTGAGGGACTGAATTTAAAGTAAATGAACTAGCATTTACTTGAAATGTAAACAAAAACATATTATTGTTAATCTTAGCAATAAATAATTAGTAGAGTAAATTTTAACACGCCAAAAAGTAAAACGGCGCAATATTCTTATATAGTAGAAATAATGCCACATTAAAACAAATTTTGGACTCACTTTGTAAATTTAAACATAAAACTTACATCGTAAAGTGTTTTAATGAACACAACTAGACCTCTGATAATTAAGAGATCGGGTTTTGAGTACTGATTGAAAGTACTAAGGATGATTATTTCCTAAAGGGTTTCCTACTACTTTCCAATCCAGTATACTAACTCTAAACTCAAACTACCTCGTCCCTAGTGTATAATCCGAGCGAGTAGAAAGGCGTGGTAGAATAATATAAAATATAACGTATAATAATTTTTTCTTGCCTTGGCAACCAACTGCACTATGACACTGATTCTGAGTATTTATAATCTGGATCACTTTATTCTCATAGTGCTGTAGAACATTAACTGGACAGGTATTAACGGAAATACATTACATTGTCATTTTTTAACTTGCTAAAACATTAAAAAAAATATTTTAATTCTATTTTATACATTACAGATCACTTTATTTTTATGTTTGCACTATTTTTCTACTACTCATCTGCGCTATCCACGTATTGAAACTAGTCGGATAGCAATAAAGATGATAAACGTTGACAGGAATTTTATAAACAAATGAATTTCAAGTGGAAAATCATTTAGGAAAAGTCCACCCTCAATAAACTGCCCTAACTATAACCGATGAGCCCAACTAGAAGAGGCTAACACCTCATTCTACGTGACCATCGAGGTGTTTGTTGAGATAAAAGAGTATTAGAGAATTTTTTCAAATGCAAAAATTATGTTTGGGATTCTTCTCTAATACTTTCAATGCAATGCAAAACATACAATCCTATATATTGATATTTAAACGATTTATTAGTAAAGTTTTAATTAATACGTTAAAGTAGTTTCTTTAACTACGAAAGGTTAAGAAACAGAACAACGTAAAATTTTAAATACAAATTAGACCATGAAATATCATCTCAATGGCGAATGGTTTCCCAATATAGAAACACAACTTTAAAAATTATTTCTATATTACAGTATATACCTTTAAAATAATATTTTTATAGGCACCGCACCTTACCATCCATTTTTATTATACGCTTATATGTTAATTACGATAGTGTGTTCGGGATCAAGATTGTTGAATTTTAGGGAAATTGTACTTGAATTTGCGTGGAGAGAGAGAGAGAGAGAGAGAGAGAGAGAGAGAGAGAGAGGGAGAGAGTGTGAAACCATTAGGAAAAAACACCGTCAGTACACCCGACCGGGATAGAAACATTGATCGCCCTGTCGTCATCAATCTTGTCCCTTTCGAGAATAGCGCCTTAGACCATACAGCCACGAAACAGGTTCAAATGGCGTTGAAAGGTGGTGTTGCTTCCTCTAATCGTTCTTCCTTGAGTAAAGGGTTTCCTTACCACCTGTCACATCCTTTCTGCGTTCCGGGCCGACAGAAGATCCAGATGAAGTGAGTGAAGGATTAACTCGGGGCAGCGAGATTTTATTTGGTTTTCAGCTTTAGCTCCTCTTCCTCGTGAGCTTTATCGTGGGAAGGGCTGTCTCTAGACAAGAGTCCGACCACTATGACGTGAGGGTAGCGTAACATTTTATAGTGCAGGTGCCATAAGTCAGATAATGTAAGGAAACTGTACTATGTAATGAAATCAAGTGGCTTTGAACAGTGAAACTATACACCTTTGGAAGTGATTTAACCCGCAGTAGGACATAATTTCATCCCTAGGTTTCGAGGTGGTTTCCATTAAAGAAAGGAGGAATATATATATATATATATATATATATACTATTTTTGTTCCCATTTGCCGATTCTAATGTTGGAGTGATTACGATTCATTTTTGGCTGACTAATATGGAATATAAATCTTAAATTATTTCTATGTATAATTTAAAACAAAATGGATATAATTAAAAGAAATGAAAATAAGAAATTAGTTGCTGTGTTTTCTCTCCTGTAGTATCTGTGAAGAGTGATTTTCATTTTATTTGAATTATTGATTTCGGTTTTTTTAATAAAAACAAAGGTTTAAAATAATACTCACAAATATACCTAAACGACAGAACTTTTATTCGTGACCCAAGGAATTTATAGCAAATATCGAGAATATATATATAAATGGTAACAATAGATTTTGAAACTTTAAAAGACTTAATACAATTTGGACTTGATAACTAATAATACAGTAACTACACAGACATTGATTATGGTTTGTATATTTCCTATAAATTAATTATATTCATTTTAAACTTATCTCTTAAAACATAAAACGAAAAAAATATAAGTTTATCAATATTTAATTTCTTAAAATTTAGAACTATCATGTTAATAGAAAATATAATCACACTAAACGTTTTTTATAGTGCATGATTCATCTTTATGCATATTTTCTTGTTCGCCTATAACAAAAGACACATATAGAAACTTCCACAAATAAAACAATATTACCTGCTTACAATTTACAATTGTGTATCTTTAGCAAAACTTTATTGATTTTAACTGTGTATAATTTTCTTGATAATTTACACTTTTCCTAGGGAATATTGTTGGAATAACAGTAAAATTGGTAGCTTAATTTAAAGTCTATTTTTATCGTATCTCACTTCTCGTTTGTATTATACGTGATTAATACGATGATGTGGAAGTGTTTAGTAAGGTATAAATTTGATAAAATGTACCAAAATTTGCGTGGAAGAATAGTTGTAAACCATTTAGGAAGGAAGAAAAGACTGATTATACCTAGCCAGGATTCTAGCCCCATACACATTAACCTTATTTCAATTTATTGATAGAGTGACCCCTTGAAACATGAGATCCCATTATGTGTAACAGCATTTTTTGGAATAACAAACAGCGACCGTGAAAATACGAAGGCCTTATTCAAATTTGTATAGTAATATCCGCAATTCGTTATAAAACTATGGTGCCTTTTCCAGTAGGTCTAACTAACACCTATTTAGGTACCTGGCTAGGTAATTTAAATGGTAAACTGGCTTTAGTAAAGGGGGTGTGGGGTGCAAGAATATGAAACCTTAGCAAATTGATTACTACGGACGGGAAGAGAATCCTCAAAATCGGTATAAGTTACGCCCGAATAGGAAAGGGAACATCAGGGTGAAGCTAATTAACTTAAGCTATTTACGTGTTGTAATGTAATTGATTTGCCCCTGAAAAGTATGCGAAAGCATTGACAATAATATCGTCCTAATTTTATAAACGTATTTAATTTTATTTAAATTATGTAGTATATTAAATGGCGCTTAAAGCACTTCTGCTTCTAAGAAGGCAAAAGCCACTGATCAGTGACGTCACAAACGTGACAGCAGTCAAGTCAGGTTGACAATATATATATTTCAAATAATAACTTCCTCTTCTCGAAGGTTCGAAGAGAGATTTTAAAATGTAACTTGAGTCATTTTCCGGCTCTAGAACCTCCCAGCAACACAGAGATGTTTTTGTCTTGTATTTTGTTTTTCTAAACTAAACCTTCTCGAAGCTTCCATGAGCAAGGGATATATACGAAGAATGGTGCAACGTAAATGCAGTTGGTGTCCAGAACTGACAGAATTCACTTGGGGTCCAGCAACACCTGTCCGCGCTCATACAATAGGCCGCGTATATATTTCAACGACACGATCTATTTTCTCATTAAATAAACAGATTCAGAAATAAAAAACATGTCAAAATAATAAGTGTTTATTAATTATAATTCTTCAATTGGCGTCCATCGCGGCAGTAAATTATCAGAACATCACAATTGGCGCACAACGTAGGGACCCCTATTCAAGAACGTTTCAATTGGCGCCCATCGCGGCCCAGTAATATACAAGAACGTTTCAATTGGCTTCCCAACTTAGGGGCACGAGATACCTCCCCGAGATAGCCACAAAATACCTCCCCGTGGTAATTAGAGGTGAATCACCGACAATAGCAGCAGAGCAACGCCGAGGACCGATGGAAGCAGCACGAGATACCTCCCCGAGGTAAGCAGTAGAGGACAACGCCGAAGACCGAGATAAGCAGCAGAGCAACGCTGAGGACCGAGATAAGATAAAGCAGGAAGCAGCGCTGAGAACCGAGATAAGAAGGAAGCAGTGTCGAGGACCGAGATAAGCAGGAAGCAGCGCCGAGGACCGAGATAAGCAGGAAGCAGCGCCGAGGACCGAGATAAGCAGGAAGCAGCGTACCATCAACCATCACCAAAGAGAAGACTGGGGGTGGAGACGAGTATAAAGAAGATATCACAGATAAGTCATCAACAGAAACTTAAATTAATTAGTTAAGAATTATTTTATGTCATTTGTGCATTTTGGGGGTGGAATAGTATAATTTTTTTATGATTTAAATTAAGGGAACAATAATTAAAAAATGGCAGATTCAAATGATAATAGTGACGCTAGTAGCTATTCTGAAGAGGTAGCTGAAAATAGACCTAGGAATCAGGTCTAGAACAATCAGATGAGGAAATAAGAGAAAGTGAACAGGACAATGAAGAGTCATTTGTAGAGGGAGAGAGAGAAGGAGATAGGACAGAAAAAGAAAAAATGTTTTAGTAGATGAGGAAGAAAGAGAAAAGAATAGGGAACACAAAATGGAGCAACCAATAGTAGATTTAACCCAAATTATGAAAATGTGACAGCAAATAGTAGCGAGTAATGAGAAAAGTAGACAGGAAACTAATCAGAAAATAGATAAAAGTAGCCAGGAAATTAATCAAATAATACATGCAAATACCCAAGCAATTAATCAGAAAATAGATACAAATCAGACTAAACTTGAACAAATTAATAAAGAACTAAGTGCTAAAATAGAGCTAAGTAAGGAGGTTTGTGATCAGAGATTTGGTTATGTAGAGCAAAAAATAGACCAATTAGAGAAGGTTCATCAAAACTTAGCAGTACAGTTAAATGAGGTAGACACAAAAGTGATAGAACAGGAAAATTAAAACAGATTTTGATTGAAAAGCATGAAAACTTAAGGAAAGGACAGTTCAAGTTAATGGAACAGATTTCAGCTAATAAAAATAAAATAGAAACGGTAGAACAAGAATCAATTAAAGGGTTAAAGCAAGAGCTAGAACACACACAAACTAATGTAAAGGTGGTCCAACACAACCTTGAAAAAGAAATAAATGAGGTAAAGTCATTACTTGATTCTCAGCAAGACACAAATAAAATTTTAATTAAAGAACAGATAGATGGGATCGTTAATAAGGCAGTAGAAAAACTAGATAAAAAACTTACCGATTTTGTGGTTGAAAATCAAACAAATCTAGGGGAATCTAGTAACTTACACGATACTACCAACCTATTTGCTAAGGGACTAAGAGAAACGTTATTAGCACTTATTCCAAAATTTAAAGGAAAGAGAGGAAATATCTCAGCAGTACAATACCTAAATAAAGTGGAAAGAGTATTCAAAGGAGAAAGATTAAACGAAAAAGTCAAAATAGAGATATTTTTATCAGGCCTAGAAGATGAGGCAAAATCTTGGACAGATAGTATAGAGAGTGAATGGGAGACATACGAGCAGGCTAGGGAAATATTTTTGGAAAAATATTGGTCTCAAAATATGCAGGATGATTTTCTACAATTAATTTTTAATGGAAAATATAACGACATGGATGGTACTATGAGTGAATATTTCAATAAATTTGTGACACAAGCGAAATATTTGCGATACCAGTAGTAGAGGATAGATTGATAGGTCTTCTAATGAATCATTTTCCAACTCCAGTACAAGACGTTCTCATTAGCATAAATAAACAGAACATCAAAGAAGTAGAGAGAGTATTAATGGCATTTGACGATAGATATCAAAGAAACAAAGAAATCAATGATCAGACAAACAGATATAATATTGATAGGCATAGGCAATCAACAAACCCTCAATTCAAAGGAATTAATAATGGACAAGATAGTCAGAGATATCAAAATAATTATCCAATACCAGAGCAAAATAGAAAATATCCACATCCTAGAATAGAATATCGACAGGATAGGAACCAAGGACCTCCGAGGCAAATAAATTCGAGTGATCGACAAATTAATAGAAATAACAATACAGGTAACCCCAGATTCACAACCAATCAAGTACATCACCCTCCAAATTTTAATTATGTACCACCATTTTCAGAGACATCAAATTTAAATGAGTACGACTCACAAAAAATATTTGATCCAGGAGGCAATTAAATAAACTTTAAATTTCTGATTATATAAATGTAAAAAATCAGTATAGTTTAACTAAAGATTTAAATTTTAAATAAGTAAAATAAGGGTAACTATAATTATTTAGCCATAGTAAGAAAAGTTTAAAATAGAGATGTAAGTAAACAGTAACACCAATTCTATAACACATAAACTGCGTATATTTTGAAGTTAGTAAGGAGGGTGACAAACCTCAAAATAGAAATTGTAAAGAAACCATAAACGACAGCAACTACCAAAAGTGACACTAATCTTTTTGTTTCTGAAAAGGAAGTTAATCCTTCTTTTGTAAAATTGAGAGGGTTGTAAAACATTCGAAACATTCATTGTCATTCCTACGTCGCACTTAATACAGGTGGTCGGTCATCTATTGTCATTCCTACATCGCAAAGCTAAGACGACACACACAGACAAGGATAACTATAATTATTTAAACGTAGTAAGATGTTAAAAGCATAAATTTTACACATAAATAGAAATTTAAAGAAACCATTATTGACCATAACTACGTAGAAACGACCCTAATCTTTTTTTTTGAAAAAGGTAAAAGGTTTTTATTGTTAAAATGTACGCCTTAAAACAAATTGTCGAAATCTTTTGTTATTTTTCTACCTCCAAAACAAGATAAAGATAAACATATATTGCTCAAAAGAAGAGAGGAAAAGAAGAGAGGAAGTAGTACAATGACAGTTACTTGAAGAGAAAATAATAATATTTCTTTGACTTAGAGTCAAACCCGGCACATTAAGTATAAAATCTATAAGTATAAAAATATAAATTCTTATCAATTTAGATTAATAACATATAGACTTAGCATAATTTTAGAAAGTTGTATAAATCAAAATAGGAGAACAGATAAGGAGGGGGCATGGACCCTTAGAAGCATGCAAGGGATAACATCGGATAGAAGGTTAGGTGAGGGCTTGGATAAGTTTGTCAGCTGGAGGTGCGTGAAAGCCTGTAAACACGCGAGGAGAGATTAGGGTGTAAGTATATTCTAAGAGTAGGTAATATTTTTTGTTAATTGTAAACTATAGTTTAAATAATAATTTGAGTAAAAATTAGGCTAACAGGGCAATTTTGAGTTAAAAAAAATTATATAATTTCAATTTAAGAAAAAGTTAGGAAGTTTTATTAATTAATAGACGATCTTGGAAATCTGAATAAATATATTATTTTATCAATGATGCATTTTTTTATAATCAAGATGAGGATTTTAATATTTAGTTGGGGGGTCATTTTAAATTTAATTGATTAAATTTTTATTGAGTTTAAGAAGATATTGATTAAGATAGTAACGAAATCACAGAGTAAAGATAATAAGCTAAAGAGTATGATCTAAGATATCTAGAGAAATTAATTTAGATATGCACTTGAGTGCTTATTACAGTATGTTAAGGTGAGTGGAAATAAGAGGCCAGTAGAGTCTTGTTTAAAAGCATTTTTTTTATATGTCCGAGATAAGGTGTTTTGGTTAAGTGGTTAAGGAGATAAGGTTCATTAGGGTTGAGGAAGTGGAATTAAGGTTTTTTCAGATATGGTCTTAGCTATGGGCAAGCCATGATCTAGATTAATTAATCGTCGTTATGAGTTTGAGGATAGCCCGAGGGCATCTAGCAGCGTTGATGAGGATTGAGTGAGGTTTTTGAGGTTTATTGAGTGAGGTTTTTAAGATGTATTAAGCCATGGACTTAGATATAGTAAGCCATGATGAATAATTTCATTTTTTATAAGCGGTGAGTCAAAGGGATCACCAAGTTCAGGTAGCAGGTATTCACAAACATAAAGCTAGCATAACGCAGAAAAAAGTCAGTTATAATAAATGAAGCAAAGGCCTAAGCTTTCCACTAAAAAATATGTAATGAATGTCCAATGGTTAGTTCTGGATTAAAATTTAAAGATATTGAAGAGATTGTGAAGAAGTTTCAAAGGGTATTCTGTGATTACGTGATGTAATAATGCTAATGTATTAACAAGGATGAGAGCTAATTAGGGTGTTGTACCTAATTAGGCTACTATAAAAAAATTATTATAATTTTTTTTAAATGCCTCAGGCAAATAGGCAATATTCAAAAGGTTGTAATCGATAGAGATGTAGTTAAAGATTTTTTCATTAATGAGAAATTCATTATTCATTTAAGAAGGGGAAAAAATAATTTTAAATATTTTATGATTCCAAGATTATCTTCTATATATTTCAAGTATTTTAATTTTATTTAAGGTTAGGTATCCTCATTAATAAATATAATTTAGGTAAGATGATTCAGATGTGTTTTTATTATTATTATTATTATTATTATTATCCTTTCTCTGTCCGAAACAATGTAATTATATTATCTTTTAAGTAATTGAGTTTATTTTGTGAATTATTCTTTTGTGTTTTTAAGCTAATTATTCAGTAAATGTATTTTAAGGGTATAGTAGTTGCTCATATAGCGAATTTAGCCATGAGGCATTTAAGAGTATGTGTAGCATTAAGAGTGTTAAGTATGTCAATATAATAATAGTAAAAGTGGATCCGTGAAGGATCATCATAATAATACTAATAATTAAAAGTGGATCCGTGAAGGATCATTGAAATAAAAAGTGCAACGAAGTGTTTAAACCAATAAATGATTAAGACACTTTGATTAGTGACAATTAAATTCCATTTTTTATTAAAAAGTTTAATGTATTTTAATCAATCTGTACCGCCCTCCTTCTCCTCTAATGGATAAGGACAGGCGCACATATACATAAACTAAAGAGGGCCTTAAAAAAAAATAGCAAATGATTAATTGCAGAAGAGCAGTAGGACCACATAAATGCGAATAGGTCTTCAGTCTGACCTATACAACAATTTGCTGTCATGAAGCCTTCCCCGTTATTTTGTACTATCAGTCAAGGGGGAAAAGAGGCGATAATCCTTAGAGTAAAGACAATGACTTTTTTACCTGCAATAGTAAATTAAAGATCGCATGTGAAGTAAATAAATATTTATTTGAAAAATATAACAATAGATATATATATATGAATATAGGTAACAATAAATAAAAATATATATATTTATATAGATATATGAAGAACAGGGTTATGCCCATGATAATACTGTTGTACCGTTGCCATAACAACATTTGTCCTAACAATTATTTCCAAGATTAATATATAACTTCTCTATGGGTCTCCGCGGCAACCCTCAGTATAACGACAACAATAACTAGCAGCCACAGGCCAACAATCCGTGTTTCAAAATCGGATTGAATCATATGACTTAGAAAATTCAATTTAAAAACACAACTATTTATGGCAACCAAAATCTATCTTTTAAAAGGAGATAGTAAATCATGGACTTAGCCATAAAAAATAAGTACAAACAATATTTAGCCTTAAGGGCTATAAACATTTCCCATATTATCCAGGCATTACGCCTTTAAAGATGTAAGATCAAAAAAATACAAAGAGATAATGTCCCTCATGGTTTTAACCATTATTTACCACGCCGGAAGGGCAAAAACTCCCAATAATACATTTAACCTGTAATAAAATATATTACGACACGTTGGGCTACGTAATTCATCATGTTTACAAAAAATAGTGATTTAACCCAAAATAACAGAAAGTAAGCCCACAATTAATTTTGTATATACCTTGGGAAAAAATCCCATCCTAGAGCAAGTGTCTAGCGACACGGTTGACTCAAGAAGTGAGTTTACAACACAAACAGAACCCGTATATAAACCGTTATTCTCTGAGGGGAGGGGAACTTAGGGG
>JBCFYV010000003.1:54332164-54394220 GCA_039000515.1 Timema cristinae | reverse complement strand
AACAATTGACTGAACTTAAATATGATCGCACTCTAAAAATTTAATTTAATGAAAATGTCATTAGATATGTTTTGGATTTCAGTAAAAACAGAGTTTCCTGCCATCTCCCAGAAAGATATAAACATATTGCTACAATTATCAACATAGTACTTGTGTGAGTAAACATTATCGTGTGTAACAAATATAAAAACCAAACATAGGGATAATAGACTGTTGTCTGTGGAAGAATTATGTGTGTGCCTATCAAAGATACGACCACAAATTAAGTTGGTTTCAATAAAGCAAGCCGAAGTTTCACAATAACTTAAGAAACAGTTGGAATCATTTTTTTCTATTGAAACTTGTATAATTTTCAGTTGTGAATTAATAATAAGACAATAAAATGTAACTTATTTTTTCGGTAACAAGTTTATAAAAAAAAACATTATAATAACACAAAACTATTGCAAAATATATACACCAAGTTTGTTTATAGCCAGTAAGCCAGTTGTAAACTGAAAATGTTTATTTTTATTTTTTTTATTAACAGTTATATTATTATTATTATTATTATTATTATTATTTGTGTTTAGAGGCCCATCGACACAATGAGGTCATTAGGGCCTTAGCATTATATAGGTACATAGTAAAATCTCCATAGGAGAGAGACAGAATATTCACCTGTTTATATAAAAAAGTGAAGAGACAATATAAAAAAACAATATAAAAGGAATGGTTCTCAATATGAGAAAAAAAAAACCATTTGAGGCATTCCATAGGAGTACTCAAATGGGCTCAAAGTACAATTGAGTGAAAAACCTGCTAAAAAAAAAACCACAGGTGTATCACTCTAATAAAAAAAAAAACATATAAAAAATATATATGTTAAAAAGACAAAACTAACATGTTAAAATAATCATTTTATTAAAGTTTGTTAAAATGGATAAAACGACAAAACAAACACATTAAAGTATACTAAAATGTTAAAAAGGTCTCAATATGAGATAAAATCCAGATGAGCCACTTTATAAAAGTGACTCAAATAGCATTAAAAAGATTCGCCTGGCGTATAAAATGGAGTAAACAAATAACTCCTTCAGCGCTGTCGCGTAATAAAAAAGGAAGGTCACCTTTAAAATCAAGGGCCAGGCGAATAGGGGCATACCTGCGACACTCCACCAAAATGTGGTGCACACTAAGGGGAGCATCGCAAAGTTCACACACTGGAGGTGGATCCCCTCTCAGTAAAAAACTATGGTCAATGAAGTATGCCCGACGCGGAGTCTCGTCACGATGACCTCCTCTCTTCTAGACTTTCGTATAGAAGAGGGCCATCGCGACACACCGTCCCTGATGGACCGCAGCTTGTTCTGAGCAGGGTCGAGACCCACTGCTCGTGCCAGGTGCGTAAGACCCCACGCCGAACATAACCCTTAAGGTCTAAAAACATGACACCCAGACTCGCCTCAGGAGGCAGGCGTGCTGCCTCCTTGGCCGCCTGGTCAGCCAGTTCATTTCCTGAAAGACCGGCGTGACCAGGAATCCAGTAAAAGGCGAGCCGGGTGTTTAATGAATCAATTTTTAAAATTTGTTCGTGAATCATCTGCACGAGAGGATTCCACGAGTAGAGTGTGGACAATGCCGACAGAGCACTCATGGAATCCGTGCAGATGAGAACAGAACGGTGACACTTACGATATACAAAACATAGAGATTTAAAAAATGGCATATAGTTCAGCCGTAAAAACACTGGATTCACCAGGTAGAGCAAATTTAAAATTGGATCCTTCCACAACAAAAGCACATCCCACGGAGGCCCCGCATTTTGAGCCATCCGTATAAATGCGTCTAAACCCTCGAAAGCGGGTTGCGAGGAGCACATTAAAGGTCCTCTCGTATAAGAAGTGTGGGGTGGTCGCTTTAGGGAACTTGGCAAGATCAAAATGGCATTGAGGTAGGCGTATCTTCCAGGGAGAAACTCGACCTGGGGATGTGGGGATAGCCTTTGGCAGGACTATCCCACACGTGTCGAAAACCGATAGCATCCGGATCCCAACCGGCCTTGTACTAAGCCATTTGGTTTTCATACAAGACATGGTTAGGGGGATGAAACACAGGACGATAGGCAACATGCTGCGCCATACAATGAAGTTTCGACACGTAAGATGCCAAAAGATAGGACCGCCGGTAAGAAAGAGGGGGCTCACCGGCGTCGGCACAGATGCTGACGACTGGACTGGTACGAAAGGCACCAGTAGCCAGTCGAATGCCAGCATGGTGGACACTATCTAGCATCTTTAACGCCGAGGGTCTAGCTGAGCCATAAACAAAGCTCCCGTAATCAAGTTTTGATCTCACCAAGGCTCTATAGAGACGCATCAAGGTTTCCCTATCAGCACCCCAAGAGCGACCACTCACAACTTTAAGTAAATTCAATGCTTTAATACACCTCGCTTTCAGGTCTTTGATGTGGGGGATCCAAGTTAGTTTAAAATCGAATAAAAGTCCCAGGAACCTTACGGTCTCGGAGACAGGTAAAACAACGTTGTTCATTAAAATATTGGGGGCTGGCTGTATTCCACGTAATCTATGGAAGTGGACGACAGTCGTCTTGGCCGCAGAGAAACGAAAGCCATTACGAGATGCCCACAACCATAGATTGTTTACAGCGAGTTGTATCTGTCGTTCAGCCCTGTGGAGACTTGATGAACTGCAATAAATTGCGTAGTCATCCACAAAAAGACATGAACGGACAGGTACGTGCACGTTGTCCACGATGCTATTTATCGCGATAGCGAATAACGTAGTGCTTAAAATACTACCCTGAGACACCCCATTTTCTTGAATAAAATCATCGGATAAGGTGTTGTTTAACCTTACCCGGAAGTGTCTATCCGACATAAAATTAGATATAAAAATAGGGAGGTTCCCCCCGAACCCCCAATTAAACAGGGTTTTTAAAATGCCGTACCGCCAGGTGGTATCGTACGCTTTCTCCAGATCGAAGAAGACAGCCAGAAGATGCTGCTTATGGAGAAAAGCGTCACGAATAGCCGTCTCTAGACGGACAAGGTGATCCACCGTGGATCGGTTACGGCGAAAACCACATTGAATATTAGATAGCAGATTGCGGGATTCTAAATACCATATAAGTAGCTTATTAATTATTTTTTACAATATTTTACACACACAACTAGTTAAAGCTATCGGTCTATAGCTAGTTGGCTCTAATTTATCTTTGCCACTTTTATGTATTGGTATAACGGTTGCTTGCCTCCATAGTGAGGGGAACTGCTGAGATTCCCAAACACTATTATAGAGGTCTAAAAGAAGTGCCTGTCCGGCAGGGGGCAGCTGACGCAACATCTCATAATGAATGTCGTCTGCACCAGAGGCTGTGCTGCCGGCCTGGGACAGGGAATAGGTAAGTTCATCTTTGGTAAGGGGGGAGTTATAATCCTCCCCCAGACTTCGACCAAAATCCATAGCATGGCGCTCGATGTTCCGCTTATAAACTGCGAACTCGTTAGTGTAGCTCGCAGTGCTAGAAATAGCGGCGAACATCGAGCCCAATACATTAACGACTTCATCAGGGGAGGAGACACGTGAACCGTTAGACATGAGGCAGGTATATTGTTATTGGAGTTGTTGCTATTACGTAATTTACGGATATTATCCCAAACTTTAGCTGTGGGGTGGATATTGTAAGGGTTGAAATAAATTTTCTCCAAGACTCTCTTCTGCTTTCACGAATGATACGGCGAGCTCGAGCACGTAGAATCCGGAATGACTCCAGGTTCTCCAAAGTAGGACGTCGGTGAAAAAGACGTAGGGCCCTTCGACGGTCAGAAATAGCCAACCGACACTCCTCGCTCCACCAGGGAACGGGACGGTGGCGCGGATTTGGCGAGGATTTAGGGATGGAGGCCCTCGCCGCCGCGATGACCGTCGAAGTAAAATACTCAGTCTTAACATCGACGTCAGGAGAAGGGGATTCGTGGAAAACGGCGAGCTCGCGGAATTTATCCCAGTTGGCACGTTTAATCACCCATTGGGGAACTCGTGCTGTACTTGGGCAATCTTGGAGTGGGGAAAGTAGTACAGGGAAGTGATCGCTTCCACATAGGTCCGTATGGACATCCCAAAGGAAGAGGGGAGCGATACCTGGGCTACATAAAGTTAGGTCGATGGCAGAGGATACACCATTAAAAGTGGAGAAGTGTGTCTGGGTCCCGTGTTCATTAGCACCAGGTTCCCGAGACAAGAATATCCTCTACCATCCTCCCGCGGGCATCTGTAAAATTAGATCCCCACACCAGGTTATGCGCATTAAAGTCCCCCAAGATGATATAGGGGGTGGGAAGTTGCATAAAGAGGGCCTCTAAGCTCCTCTTTGAAATACATTCACCTGGCGGGAGGTATATGCAGCATACTGTCATCTCCAAAGCAAGGGAGACTAGGACAGCGATAACTTGGAGATCTGAAACGATGTTAATATTTTTGTGATATATATTGCTTCGTGCGAATATAGCCACACCTCCGCTAGCCCGATCAAAGAAAGGCTTGTCGGTACGATAGACATCGTACCCACGAAGCATCGGGTTGTCATTTGGGCGGAAGTGGGTCTCCTGCAAACACAAGATGGAAGGATGCAGGGAAGAAATTTGTTGTTTAATTTCCTCTACACGAGCATAGAAACCCCTACAATTCCATTGTAGTAGCGACATAAGTTATTAGTATAAAATTTAGTTATCCTCGCAATCCATGACACTATCTCTTAAAATTAAAAATTGGTTGAGGGCCTTTTTAGGTCCTCTTGCCTTTCCCAGTCTCTCCTGGACCTCCCGCTTTAGGAGAGGCTTCGATTTACTTTGGAGAGACTGGGTAGTCGGATCCTTGCGCGAAGGCTTTGTTAAGGCCTTCGACGCTTTTTTACTATTATTCTTTTCGGCGGTCTCTCGCTGGTCCTTCTGCAAGGCACCAGTGGGACTCGCCTTTACGGCCTCACCTGTTTCGCCACTCATCCCGGCCTCTGGAGGCCCAGAGGCGAGAGTGAGCGACTCAAGAGTGGCCGCATGCAATTTATTTCCCCGAGGAGGTTTCGGGGGAGTCCCCCGAGGAGGTTTCGGGGGAGTCCCCCGAGGAGGGCTCGGGGAAGTTCCCCGAGGAGGGCTCGGAGGAGTTCCCCGAGGGGGCTCGGGGGTGTTCCCCGAGGGGGGTTCGGGGGAGTTCGCCGGGGGGGGGCTCGGAAGTGTTCCCCGAGGGGGTCTCCTCGGGGGTACAGGTGGTGGAGGCGACTGTTGTGAAGGTGTCGCCACTTGTTTTATATTTTGCATCACCATAGTTAATGCTGGTTTTTTTGTTGAGTCTCGAATAGAGACGAGTGGCACAGGTCGTGTAGGAGACTTCACAATATTAACTGCGCAGTGGCAGTTAGGGCAGTTTATATTTTGGCCAACAATTTGGCTGTAGGAGCTTTGAAATACCGGAGCTTGTAGTGCAGTAAACTCTTTGCGTACCTGGGAATAAGGGATCTTCTTTTCTGTTTGGATCTCCAGGACTTTTTTTTCTACTTTCCAATTCGGACAGGACCGAGACCAGGCAGAATGAGGACCCTTGCAATTAATGCAGAATTTAGGAGACTCGCATGGTTGTTCGTGAGCCTCCTGTCCACAATCTGCACAGGTTGGCTTACCACGGCATCGCAGCTTCGTATGCCCAAATTCCTGGCACTGAAAACAGCGCCGAGGGTTGGGGACATACGGCCGGACCCTAAGCACGTGGAAGCCAGCTCGGACCTCCTTTGGTAAGGAAGGAGTGGCAAATGTTAGGATATAACTGTCAGTATTCTTCACTACATTGTTCCTTTTGATGGTAATCCTATATACTTCGGTGACATGTTGAGGGAAAGCTCCTCACAGATGTCCTCAATGCTTACGCAGTCGAGGTCATAGCAAGTGACCACTCCCTTGCAAACATTGAGGAACCTGTGCGGCTCCACCTTCACCTTTAAATGATTCGAGGGGCTCAACGGTATAGTAGTTATTGCCATTATTTTCTTTGTCTGAAGGTCGTTTTCAGTCTGGATCATAATCGTGCCATCGCGCAGTTTTCTAATTGAAACCCCAGACTCCGCAGCTCCACTTATCACTCTTTTGAGGACAAATGGGCTGACACGCTTGAGGTTCTCATTATCATCCATTCGAGACATTACCAGGAAGCGGGGCTGGGGCCTCACCACTTCCTGAATTTTTTCAATTAAAGGGCTGGACGGCCTTACCCGTTTCCGCCTCTTATCTATATTACGACCCTGCGAGGGGCCGGGCAGTGAGTTGCCAGCAGAGTTTGGCAGTACGGTGCCAGTGGCGACAATGTTGTCGGCCATGCCATTATTGGGGACAACCTACACAATACTCGGATCGTAGACCCAGGGTGACCCAAGTTGGTACTACCACATATGGCCCTGTTAACTGTCCCGACGAGAGGCCCTATGTGACGCTAGACATGACAACCTTCGCATAGAGCATCGCCGAGAGAGAGGTCATCGCAGCAAGTGGGTGTAGGAAAGTGCCAATTTTACGTCCGGGCCCTCATGAACGCAACCTATCTTTTCCCAAAGTAGGGTACCCGGTTATTGTCATCCCTAAGGCCCTTCTACTAAGGTATTGCAACCGGCGCACTTTCATTCAGGAACTCAAAGCAGTGGTATCCTATAATAAACAGAGAAGAGCCGGGTTAGTAGCCAAGGTCGTCAACGGAAAGGCCAAAGGCCTCCGTGCAGGATGAACGGCAGGGGGAAGGGAAGAAAAATGTAAGGATAGATATAGCGAAGGGGGAAGAGTGAAGAAAAGAAAGGGGGAAAGTGAAGGAAGAAGAAAATGATGTGAAAGGAAAGATATAGGATAGGTTTGTCCTGCACGAGGTACATCCTGCACAGAAGCCTCCCCTTTTAGTCGCCTCTTTCGACAAGCAGGGGTTACTGCGGGACTATTCTAAACCCCGTCCTGCAGGGGGGAACAGTTATATTAATTAGTAAGCTAAATATTAATAGGCAGTAAATACTTGTGTAATATTTTATTCAAAAGTATGATTTAATTATCATTTACTAATAACCATAGTGTTTTACATTTCTTTATTTAATTTAACCCTTTCGAATCTCTTATATGTTACCCAGGTAGGGGTTCCTCAAGATTTTTCGAAATATTTTAAGGGATTCTCCAAACAAAAAATGATGGGAGTCACTACTGTAAGTTAATAAGATTACGTTGCATTATTTTAATATGGCACAACTTAAAAGATAGGTCCATAGTGTAATCCGTTAAGGTACGACATTTCAGGGAAACGGAGTGATTACTACATTCACCATAAAAAGTATCACCCTACCTTAATGGATTTAATTAAGACCCTAGCTTATAAGCTATACCATAATGGAGTAATGGAATGTAAGCTTGCTACCTTTCAGGATAAACGAAGCTTACATATATATCTTTTGTCTTACTTAAATAATCTATATGTCTATTTATTCCACGATATCTTTTAAATGTGAACCAATTTCAATAAGTTTGTCAGGTATATACTTTGAGCCTTCGTCTAATAACTTAAGTACCTAGTATTATAATCTGGTTATCCTTTTCAATTTGGCAGTCCTTCAAAATGTTTTTGGTTTAATAGCTGATCCAAAGTAATTTGAATTTAAAATTGTATCACTCGATTGAGTACGTAGGTGTATTCTTTGAAATTTGGACCTCTTGTGTGTGACTGAATTCTAAAGCTACGAGAGCAACGGTCATTCCACCCTTTAATATAGTATTCATTTGTCTTATATAAAACTCTATCACTATTGTAAGATATCAACTTCAAATCCAAAGACAAAAATGAATGTAGAAGATATTTCAACGGGAAATCCATAGAGAAATATTAAGATGGTAGTAACGATAAGAATATCGAAGCAATTTCTAACGTGATGTACTAAGCATTTTCTCAATATGAGGAGCGAGGTATATTGATCACAATATCACTAATTTATAATAATGTTTAACAGTAGTGTGTCCGGTCCCATGGTGTATTGGCCTTTGCACTTGGCTACAAATCTAGGGATCCCTGGTTCAATTCCAGGCAGATACCTTAGCCAAAACCCCAAAAAAGACATTGTCAGTAATTAATTCATTTAATGGGAGGGTATGATGAATGCATTTTAGCTAATTTAATATAGAACCACGTCTAATTGTTGAGGTTATTCGCATATGTACTAATTACGCTAGTGAGTAAGGGATTATTAAGGTTGAATTTAGAGGAAGTGTACCAGCGTCTACGTAGAAGGAGAGTAGGTAATAATTTGGTAAAAAACACACACTCAGTACACCTAACCAGGATTCAAACCCCCTGTCATCCGCAGTCTACTCTATTATGAGAGTGAAGCCTTAGACGATGCGGCCGCCGACGCAGGCAATTAGCTAAATTACACCTGTATTGGCTTAGATAAAGGATTGGAAAATCCCAGTTAGAAATAATACTAAGAAAACCTCTTACCATGCATCATACGGTGTTGTTCTATTGCATTGGTGTAATTAATGCCTTAAACTACCTGTCCTCTGGGGAGAGTAGTTTTAATAAATAGTAGCCTTCTGTAAATACAGTCAAAAATATTAAACTCTTAAGAAACATTTACCAATAAGCTTATCCTCTTAATGAGGGGTCAAAGTATCCTCCCGATTTTTAGTCCATATTTTGGCAGTTTTAAGACAGACAAATTTGTGGTTGAAGGCTAACACAAAAACGGGTTGCTCAAGTTGATGCATTTTTTGAAAATAAATAATGTCTCAACAGTTATTGAATATTTATCATGAGTATAGTGGTATTTTACTAGAAGATTCTTAAATGAAGAGCAATGTCCTTGTCAAACAAGCAATTATTGAAGCCAGGTATTCAAAATCTGCTGAAAAGATTATTTGTAGAAAATTAAAATAAATGTATCTAGTGAAGCAATTTATAATTTGTTTTGTCCAGAAATAATTTACGTTCCCTTTAATTCCATCTTAATAATACACATATTGGTGTACACTTTGTCCTAATTAGATCGTATACCAATACTTTTAAATTAAATTGTTTGAGAATCTGCCTGACCCATATAGAGTTGTGGAAAAATATATCACAGCTAATTCAACATGTGAAGTAGATAAAAGTATCCCTATAATTTTACGTAACACCATTAAGGTAATACCTACTACTCCTGAAACATCTGTATCTATACCTAACACTTCTAAACTATTAAAAAAATATTAAGCTCTTCAACAGTAAAGAGAAGAAAGTACCAGATTCATATATTCATGAAAAGCATAAAAATGTCATAAAAGAGGTTTAAAATTTGAGGTATTACGATGTATCCTTTCAAAATTAATTTATAAAACCAAACATTGAAGATATTATAGAAAAAAGTTATTAAGGACTTACTAAGCCGCTAAATATATTAAAAAGAAAAGATGAATAAATTGGACAGTAATACAAGTTAGTGCTCAGCATATTATGTCGTTTAAAAGCAACCCTTCCGTAGAAGACAGAATTGAGTGTTATTAATTGTAGTTAATTATGGGATGAAGAATGCTCAAGATATGAAGGCGGCCTTTTTACATGTGATTTGCGCTAATAGAAAGGGTTTAGTTTATAAATTTGAACTATAATTAAAATAATTCATAATTTTTGGACTAATTGCTAGTGAAGTTTTTTATTAGCAGTAAGAAATATGAAAGATATAAGTTTACAGATAAACAAATATGTAACCAATTAAATTATTTCACTGTATAAAAATTTAACTTGTGTACTCTTACCTTAAAGCCTGTTCAGGCCTACTCTTTCCCCGAAGTAAGGGATAAGAATGCGCTTGTGTAGGTAAGCTAGAAACTCATTAGTTTTTTTTAATATGTTTTAAAATAATACTAGTGCCAAATTATTTCGCAAGCTATATAAAGTGTAAAAGTAAAATTACAAAAATATGTTAAACTGCGCACACTTATCTACGAATGGTCAGGCAGGCAACTCCGGTCAGTTAGTTTGTGGATTCTGGAATGTTAATAGCTCTTCAAAACCCTTAGTAGGTTTAAAATATCATGACATGTGGTAGTGTGGTAAACCCCAACAACTAAAGGAGAGTTTTTTATTTAGAAGGATTGGGATAGTTACAAAAATTATTAACTCATTTCATTTCCCCCTCACCAAGAACTCGGCAATATGACACATAAAGGGGGTGAATGATAAAAGGGGAAAGTTGTTGGAAGGGAGAGACGTTAAAGTCGTAGTGAGGACGCGTTGCGTCGAACACGAGACGCATAATCAGCTTTTCCCTCCAACTAATCCACGGGCCGCCAGCTCATCCGCACGACAAATTAAATGACATGGGTATAGTGGCAGTAGGGTCATGCAAAAGTGAAGCGTTTGGGTGTAAGGGGGGTAAACTTGGATGTAACAAGCAGAGGGGGCTGATGAGAAGGGGGGGGAGGCTAGTATGAAAGGTGTAAGGGGAGAAGCGATGTAATTTGGATGGGACTTTGACAAGACAAGGTAGGATCTAGACGTACCCCAGCAACCACCAACACCCTCAACTACAATCCAAACAACCCTCCAACCCCGAGGTACTATCTAAAACCCAGGAAAAGTTTCTTTATTAGCCTAAAGCTAAACCAGAAAACTTGTTTGAGTCAAGCATGACTTGACTAAGCTCTAATCGGATATAAACCAGCCATCCCTCCCCCCCAAGGATGGTTCGTGTTGACACCTTTTGGAATAGGTTTGTATTAACACTTGGATTTACTTGGTAATCACGTGTTTCGTTTCGTTTTGAGGGAAATGGGCAGATTTGGAGGAGTACATGATAAAATAGTGATTAATTTAAATTCTACATACATATATATATATATATATATAAATACATGTTAAATAGGAACCAAATAATGTTGATAAAATGGAAATATTATTTTCTTTCAGCTTTATTTTTTTAAATATTTTTTTACAAAATAAATCAACAGACAAATTCCTTCCCGTGTGTAATCATGAAAATATAACTTTTAAGTTCAAAACGTTAAAGTAAATGTAAGTAGATGTTAGACTAAATCAAAAGACAAAATGTTTGGTTAAGAGCTTAGAAGAATTAAAGATAAACTCAAACAAGCTCCAAAATTTAATTTTTGAGAAAGTGTACACTTTGCTATAGTAAAATTCTCTATATGACTATTAACAGACAAGCCTTAGCTCAGACTCATTCCCAAAAAACATGAAGGTTTTGAACAAAGTAAAAAAAAAACTTAATTAATTATTAATTTGAGTGAAAATTAGCTCAGTCCTAGTCCAGTGTACTTAACTGTCGTATATGACTCTTACTTATGATATCAAGAATCCACTTCAGTGGTAAAATGGTCTAAGTTTTCACTCTCAGAACTAGACTGGACAGCCGATGATGGTGGGGTTGGATGTTCAAACATCAGTCTGGTGAGAGTGGCTTTTCCTAAATGGTGTTTCACTCTCTCCATGAAAATGCAGCCACAATTCCTTTAAATTCAACTTTACTCACCATTAGCACATACATATGTGCATAACGGGAAGGAGTAGTTAAACTTAGCCTCGAAACAAATTAAATTATTTTGGTTGTTTACCATCTTTTTCCCTAGGCGAATGTCAGTGCAGATATGTAAAACCGACCTTAATAATCATGTCCCCTTAAGTTATTGCTTGTTTCAGATAACCTGAATGGGCAGAAATATAAAAAACCTTTTTGACAATTACATAAACTTCTAAAATAATTTTAATACATTCATTCGTTAGGTACTGTAAATATTGAATTAAAATAGTAAAACCTAAAATGAAATAACTTTAATATAATAAAATGTTATCAATGTTTTAAAAAACTTTCCTCAATGCATCCAGATAGATATATATCCTCGGAAAGTTGGATTAGAAATATTATAAACTAAATTAACATTAACAAACCTAATTATGGCATTTTTAACAAATAAACTTAAGGTGCAGCCGAAGGGAGCGCGAATAATTTTACAGTTATTATAGCATTATATTTTTTTAGACAAATTAAATCAAATATTTTTCCAGTAGCAACATAGAGTTAAGTTCTCTGCACATGCTAATATCAACTGATCTTTGCGTATAACCCGAACGGGTAGTAAGACGCGGTGCTAATAATAATAATAATAATAATAATAATAACTGATCTTGAATATATGTCAAGGGTGTCATGGAATTTTGTCAAAACTTTTTAAATATAGAGAAAAGGTTTTGACAAAATTCCAGGACACCCTTAATATATATTCAGGATCTGTGGATATTAGCATGTGCAGAAAAGTAAGCTCTATGTTGCTACTTGAGAAATATTTAATCTATTTTGGCCAAAAAATTTCAATTCTATAAAAATGGTAAAAACACTTGCACTCCTTTCTGCCGCACCTTAAACAGAAATGCTTATGGTGAAATACATAAAGTCTGTTCAGCATAGGAATTGTTTTCTGAAAGGTCTTTTTCCATACCAGAAATCTATTATATAGTAGGATATTGGTAGGAAAAAAGACCTTTCAGAGAGTAATTCCTACCGTGAATGGAGTTTACACCAGTGATTTTATGGTCTAAGGCAGGGGTGGCCAACAAGTGGTAAATTTGCCAGAAAAATCTAAATAATTTGAGTTGACCAGCTCTCATCGTAAAAAAAACCTCATCCTGATGGCGTATGCTAGTTGTAATTTGATATTTCTCGGATATCATTAGAAAAATTCCCCATATACAATGAGCCAGGTATTCAGTCACTGGCTAGGTAGCTTGTTAGACAAAAGGAGTGTAAAATTTCGTAATAAATGGTCTAACTTTAATTTCTTTATCACCACTTATTACTTACCCGTTCGGGTTATATTCCTATATACTAATTACACTAATGTTTTAGAGGCTTGGAAGGTTTAATTGAGATAAAAAGAGCACCCATATTTGCTTGTATAATGAGTGGACAACCATTTAGGAAAAATCCCCCTAGGTACACCCGACCAGGATCAAACCCCGATCTCCACGTCTTCGGCAGTCTAGTCCAACACATAGCCACCGGACCGGGTTTCCCTAAATCTTTAATGAGATAAACTTCGTCATTTGCATTTGAGGCAGTTATAATTGTTTAAGTGTGTATGTTTTGAATAAACTTGTTCAAACGGAGTTTGTTGGCTTAAATATTTCAATGAGCAAACTAATTTCTCAATTTCTCTATGGTGTGGTTAATTTCACTTCTCATTCACCATCTCTGTACTTACATTGGAAAATATTTGGTATAACTCTAGCTTATGGTGTATGTCTCTTAATATAATAAATTTCCATTGACGGGGATGTCCAGGTTAAAATCTCTGTTGTATATGTACTCTTGAGGGTAGTTTTCCATAAGAGTTTATCATTTGGATTTTTACATCACTTATCCGCGCTGCTGTTGGTGTACTTTCTCTATAATTACTTATTTAAACTCTCACCTCTTAAATTAAGCAATGAGTTTATTTTGCTACAGGTCCAACTACCCGCTCAGACTATCTACATTTAATTGAACTGAAAGAGTAGAGCGTATTAAGGTATATCATAGATTAAATGTAGCAGCATTTGAATGAGTGGAGAGTGAAAATTTATTTTGGGGAAAAACACCCTCACTACACCTAGCCAGAACTGGAATTAATACTACCCTATAACCAAACATTAATTTTTTTAGCACCGCATCTTAATACCTGTGCGGATTATACGCTTATATACTAATTAAGCTAATAATTTTAGAGATTAGATGGTTTATATTTTAGAGGAAGTGTATCTGAATTTTTATGGAAGCCAATTGGAAAACTGTTTTAGAAAAACCACCCTCGGTACACCCAACCGAGATTTGAACCTTGATCACCCTGTCATCAGCAGTTTAGTCTAATGTTAAAGTAGTGCCTTAGACCATGCGGCCACCAAAGTGAGTATACACAAATTAAATTTAATCAGCCTACCCACTTTTTCACCGATGTGGTCAAGCTGTTATTAACAATTATTTTTAAACCTTAAAATAAAATAAAAGTGCTAATCTATTTTCACTCATATTTTGACGAGTTTTCAAAACTCATATTAAAACCGTATTTTTGCAGTGAGCTCTACTTACAAAAAACTTTATTAGAAAATATTAACGGACTACCATAGTTTAAGAGTTTAAGCGTGAAAGCTCGCATATTTTTCTCTTCTCCTAGATTCATATTAGACTTGGGTAAATGGCAAATAAGTAGCGATAAAATAAGCGCCTTTGATAAGTTAAAACCTTGGCCCCTGCTTGGTATGCCACGATGATAGTCGCAGATTCCCAGGGCGGGGTAGTGGTGAGAAGGGAGGGGTGGTGCGTATGGTGGGAAGGGTTGCTCTCAAAAAGTAACGAGTGCTTGAAAGCGTTTATTGTGGTAATATATCTGCGAGCTAGTTCACGATTCTGGGACAAATTTATCGCCTGTGAATAAACATTCAAGCTATATTCAACGTAGTGGTGCATCACATGCATATACATTGCCACGATTATAACGTGTCTTTTTTTGTTTTACTTCCCTTTTTCCACCCCCATCCTCATCCCTCTTTTCCTGCAACGAGAGTCGTTTGAATTTCAACAAGAGATGAATTAATTGCATACTTTTGAGAATAATTAAATTCTTTGGTCGGTTTGTTATGTTGGGTGCCCTGATCATTTAAAACTCGCATTTGTTTTAAATTTTGTGTATTCTTTTAAAATATATATTGAAGTTATACTTCTTTAGGCGCGTTATGAAAAAATGATGAGTGAAATTTTAAAGATGCACGCGCATCACTGTAACACAAAAGTAACAGGTTGAAGTTAAACCGCTCATTAAGTCTCGAAAAAAAAAAGCTACCAACAAAATAGAAATAGAACCTCTGTTAGTCGCGCATGATGGTACGCTCGTCACCTCTGATCACTGTTTTCATATATAGAGTATTTATCCACATGTTTCTAGTTTCTACATTCACAACACGTGTTTTAGTTTCATACAAGTGCGAATTATATATGTGCTAATAAATTATATTCAGTAGTGATTTAAATTGAATATTTTGATTAATATTATTTACTATTCGTAAATATTAGTGAAAAAAATGTGTTTATAGAATTTTTCAAGTGCTCCAATATAATTGAGGTTAACTATCCGTATGTATTATTTATTGATATAAATTAAAATATTAATATATAACATAATTAATACTAAATATTATTAAATTATTTTTTATTTTTTAATGATGCCAAAGAAGTATAACTTCTCACGCGCGTACATAAGTACACACACCCATTTTTTATAAGTCAATGTGTTTTTAATTTTAAATTAAAATGTTAGATGTTTATGCTTATATAAAAGTTTGGCACCTTTTATAATAGTTTTGAGAATTCTAGGGTGCTTAATATACTCTACAATACCAGTATTCTACTTAGATATATTTGCATTATTTTTTATTTAAAAAATAATAAAGGGCCACCTCACTCAGCGGTAAATTACATCTAAAATGTTTATCTTTAACGCACTTTTACGATGCATTTTTTATTTCAAAATATGGTCCATGCCAAAATAAAGTAAAATATTCCAACAGGGCTCTATTTCCTTAACGACCACCTATTTTAAATTTTATTAATATAGAGAAATGTGTTAAAATGTGACTTTTGCTGGTTTTCAAAGACTTTTTAAGCATATTTGCATAGCATGATGAAAAAGAGCTCTATATTTAGCCATTATCTAACAAATACATTAAATTTTCGATAGGCTCACAACAAAAGATATTCGATAAATAGCAGCGAGTTTTCCTCTTTACCTTATGATGAGAATTCTAACAGTGTTCGTTCCCTTTTTTCTTACTGACATAACAAATGGTGATTGTAGGTGAAGGGCCAAAGGGAGAATAATCTTAGAAAGCATAGTGTAAGTAGTTTAATAAAACAACAGAGACCATTTTATTTTAAGCCATGTGGCCTAACAATGATATAACTTTCTCACTGACCGAGGCAGCCGCCTTAAGGAGAGATTATTGTAGGCTATTTGTTTTACTTTAGACACGCTATACGTTTGTTTTAAAACTTGTATATTTCTATATCATAACCAATTGCTACAATTTGACTGTTGGATAAATTTGTATTATGCTTTGTTGAAAAATATCTATAAAAATCACACTTTAAGAATCTCCAAATAATACTAAGTTTTACTGCAAGTGAGGGCAAGAATGATTCCCTTGTATCAAATTAAATTTCCCGAATCAGTGGGCATACGATCTAAGGAGTCAATCTTATATTTTAAGCATTGCTTGTGATGGGGAAATTTGGGACTTGAGTCTCGACATGGAGTACTAAGTAGGTGTTTTTTCCTAAATGGTATTCCCCTTTAATCTCTACCCAAATACTGGTACATTTACTTTAAAACCTCTACAATAATAATTCTTACCCAATTACTGTAAGTGTGCGTATGGCCTGGACGCAGGACGTGTAACAAAAAATACACCTAATTAAATTTAATTATTAATAATAATAATTTACTAAAAATAACACGATAATGTTCGACCATGAGGTTGAGGGTAGAGGTTTTATTCTTAACAGTGTTATTTTCCATCATATACTTAAGTTATATATGATTAATTTTGTTAGTAGCCCTCCATCTCCCAATCTGGTTCTGAGTCAGAGTCTAGTGTTATATCGCCTTAAAACCCGAGTCTAATCGTTTACCTTTAAAGGTAGCAAGAAGTCTTTCCTTGATAGATTACACCATGGCCATTATATAAGATACATCATTAATAACTGAAACGCGAAAGAAAAGTTTTATACCTTTCAGGGTAGATGGAGTGTACACCATTTGATTAAAAATGGACAATAATATGCAATCTTGTCACACATGTTTAGTAGAGTCGAGATTTGTTCCCTGCATTTCATTTCACAATAAATGTCTCAGTACAAGTGCATGCATTTAGTGGCTCACATTTCTCCACGATTCCATCTCGGGTTTTTTTTCGAGTGCATCCCCTAACTGTCCAGGAAGATTGGATCATGTTATCAACGCGACACCCTTAACCCTCAAATCGCCATCGTTAGGTTTCATTACCTATAACCAATAGATCCATGAGTAACCGCCCCCCATTGGGGTAAATGGTGATCATACGATGGCCTGCTAGGTCCCACCAATTTACATCGGTATCTACGTAAACAAAAGGCCTATAGTGATGACTTTAGGGCTTAACTCCCTGAGCGCCGGGAAAGCACGTGTGGTCGATCCTAGGGTATCACTATGATTTACCTTGTCCCATCCAATGTAAACCATAGTAGCATAGTGGGAGTTGTAAATGCATCTATCAACATCACACTTAATGGGTTCTTGATATAAATCTGGGTAAGGCTTATTGAAACGTTGGGTGATGGGGGGGAAGGGTGCACTGTCCCCCTTTTTTTTGGAGAGTGTTATCAAACACCCATGCAGCAGCATCTGACAGTTTAAATTGATCGACTTGTTGAAATCGCACCCCAATCGGTCGTCGTATGTGATTATTCAGAGGAAGAGTGTTGCAAGTAACCAGTATGACAAGATTATGCAAGCTACCTTCTTAGTAAAGTGAAATAAGTAAGCATTTTTACAATACTATATAAGTAAAATTTATTACAATTAGGCGAGAGTAGGCAGTGTGAAAAGAATATACATGTTACTGGTATTTCAATAACGATATAATTAAGCAGCATGGTAGGATAATGCAAGTAACCTGAAGGATAAGATGGAAAAAGTAAGAAATATGGTAAGAAGATTTAAGTAGATTTTATGACAATTAAGGCACGTATGAAGTGTGACAAGATGATATAAATCACCAGTATTACCAGTTGGTGCTAGTACCCTGTGGGACGATATGATACAATTATCAGTGTTGCAAGATAATTCAGATAACCAGCATTAAAATACAATACAAGTGACAACTATCAAAATATTATGAATCACTGACTATAATATACATTTAGTTAATATGTTTTATCATAAATATTATTTAACGACTTAGTAGATAGAGAATACATTAGTTACCTATTTATTGTAAATATACCAACATTTGAGTGGATATAACACTATTAACTTCACCCAACACAACTATACTATCCAGTGTATTTGGATGAATTTTGAATTTCAATAACAAATAAAAAACCAATAAACTAAGTAAAAGTACACTATGATGCTTTAATTCAAATAAAAACCTTCAACTACAAACACTGTCTTCCCTTAAAATCCAATAATGAACAATTAAGGTAACAATAATAGTTTCAGTACACTATCAAACTAAACCCACAACCCAGCCTTTCTTGAAATCAACCAACTAACAATAAATGTCAAGATGATGGTTCAATCCTATTACACACCTTCAACCACAATACTCATTTTCTCTTGAAAATCATTATCAATATTATAATTTCAGTCTGTTGGTAGACTTCAAATACAAATTCTAGCTTTCCATGAGATCAAATAAAAACAAATGCCACTATCAGTGTTTTTATTTTTCCAAACTCAATCACAAAACCACTTAACTATAATAAGTGTTTCAAGATGGTTTCACTCTGTTACCAACAATTAACCAAAAAACCTAGCTTCTTTAAGAAACTAATAAATAATGATAATTTTAGTCGGTTAATAAAGTCCTAGCTTCCCTTGGAACTCACTAACCAACAATAAATGTCGCATGGTAGTTTCAATCTGTTACCAACCTTCAACCAACTACTCTGGTGGTAAAGTTGTGATAGTAAATGGCAGCCTTGACCACCCCCTCTGTAAAATTAAAGCGCAAGTCAAACTTTCAAGGGGATGGAAGTTGAAAGTTTTGCACACCCAAGTTAAGTCAGTTAAATGTGTCTAATGATTTGACCGCTAAAAGGCAAACGCGCATGTCTTTTTAAGCTACTGCCTTCTACTCAACCTACGTGGCTTCTAAGTTGAAGAGTTATCCAAACTCATTACTCCCCGGGGAAATCACCAATATTCTTGAATCATATGAAAATATTTCTTAGTCAAATAAATAAATAATTATATAAATGGGTCAGGGGGATGGTATAGCAGCACACAACATATTTATGTCATGCTGAGAAATCTACGAACCACATGCTTTTTTTGTGCGGCTAACAAGCTACTAAAGAGTAAAAAACGAAAAATATTAACTAACCATGGATAATATAATTAGGATTTAAACCATCGAACTCATTTAGTTAAAATAAATAATTTTAATGACTATTTTAACTGCATTTCACTTTAAAATTTTGTTTAGCATTTTTATTATAACAATAATAACAATTAGCACTGCGTCTTACTACCCTTTCGAGCTATACGCACTTACGCTAATATGAAATGGTATGGTGATTATAGGATGAAATGGAGAACCTACAGCTTAACGTGGAATCTGAACCACGGTGGAGGCCTAGCATTCCACACATTCGTAAGTTGTGATTAATACACGTATTGTCAGAGGTGAAGGAAGGTTTTGGCAATCAAATAAATTTGTGTCGGGAACGAGGATTGAACCCCGGACCCCCAGCACATAAGTCCGACACCCTACCCATAGACAGCCAGGTAGCCTTGTTGCTTAGTGATAAATAAATTGTGTAGAAATCATTTTATTTACCTGTTTCTATTTGGAGGTCAACCCTTATATTTCGTTTATCTATGCAGCCTTTCAGCTAAAAGGCTTGTCCATGCTGCATTTTTATTATTCATCTAGGGGAATGCCAGGCCGCCACCGTGGTTCGGATTCCACGTTAAACTGTAGGTCCTTCATTTGATCTCACAACCACACTACCATTACACATTAGCGTAAGTGCGTATAACCCGAACGGGTAGTAAGACGCGGTGCTAATAATAATAATAATAATAATAATAATAATAATTTTCATCTAGGTTCTAAGTACCTCCTTGAACTTAGTCTCTCAGGACACTAATAGAGATTTTAAAACCATATGCGTTGTTATAAGATTGTAACGTTGCTTGAGATCAACGTTACAAGCAAGAAGCAAATATGAGTTAAATAACACCAAGTCTACAACCACGAAGAGTGGACATAACAAGACTCACCAAAACTGCCCCGTTTCTCGGTCTCCGTGTGTGAAGTCTCATCAACAAACATCCCGGCCCGTGTACATTGTTCTCGCCCCGAGTGAAAAGGCGTAACTGATAGACTGTGGAGGTGTGGCGTGGTGAGAGTGGCATTTCTCACGTTGCCCCATGGGAAGTGGTCAGACTGTGATCACGTGATGTTCCCGACGTCTCTCCAATGACCTATTTGTTCTTTACCACCAATCCCGCTGTTTCATGTGAATGTTCTACTATGTTCTTTTGGCTTCCCCTATGTTCCCCTCCTCTCAGAGAAAAATTGCTTATAATCTGATGTCGTTTGCCTTAAGCAGCACTTCTTGGTTTGCCCGTGTCTTGGACACACATCACGGGATGGGATTATTCCCAAAGGTATAAATTCAAATTTCGGCCGTACTACTCAAAATTTACTGTTTGGAAAATATTTAAAGAATATTTTAAATAGACTATAGGTTAGGTCTAAATTCTCTTTTTGACCAGTACATTCTAAATTTCCTTTCGACTTTCATCTGTCATTTTCTGTAATATTGTAAGAATGGCTAAGTACGTAGATTAATATGACGTAATGCTATATATAATTTGTTAAATATATTGCCAGGGTTTTGCCCTTCCGGCTTGTTGTCCCGTGATTGAAACTATGAGGGACCTTTTATATTTTTTTTAAACTTACCTTTACAAGGCGAATGCCTGGATTAATTTGGGCTAAGAATAATATAAGTATATTACTTTCTTTTTGGGTTGGCATTTAAGTAATACGCCAATGTTTTGTAACTATGAAGCGCGCACTGCGGGATGCCGCTGAGGCCTGTTAAGGGCTGTAAGCTACGTAGTGAATGTAATTGTTAGGATAAGGTTGCTATGGATACAGCGCCTCAGTATAGTTATGGGCATAACCCCTTTACCTTTTTTTTTGTTTATGTAATGGCTACATTGTAAAAGTAACCGTTAGGACAAGGTTGCTATGGATACAGCGCCTCAGTATTGTTATGGGCATAACCCTTTTTTATTTTATGTAATTCTCTTGTAACTATCTGTTGTTACTTATATATATATTGTCACATATATACATATATAATTATTGTTAATCTATTCTCAAATAAATAATTATTAATTAGACTCGCAATCTTTAATTTACATCGACAAGTTCAAAGTAATTTTGGCTGATCAAACAAAAGACTCTCGTACCGTTCCTTTTGAGTCTTTAGGTATAGTAGTGGATGGTGATTGAGAAGGGTTCATGGCGGCAGATGATTGAATAGGTCCAAGTATAGGCCTATCAACAAATATGCGGTCCTAACGCTCTTCTGCAATTAACTCATTTTCTTGTTGTTTTCATGCCCTCTTTACCTTATTGTACGTGTTCACCTGCCCTTGTCCAGTTGAGGAGAAGGGGGTGTAACAAGATTACTATTTTTAATTATTAATAGGTTTAATTTTGTATTAGTAATTTAAATTTAAAAATAAAATGGATTAAAAAAAATGTATTTAGCTTCACGTCTTACTACCCGTTTGGGTTATAAGCTTACGTACTAATTACGCTAATGGATTAGGAATTGGGAAGGCTGAATTTAGAGGAAGTGAACCCGCATTTGCGTGGAGGGAGAGCGGAAAACCATTAAGAAAAAACCACCCCCAATTCACCCGACTGAGATTCGAACCTCGATATCCCCGTCCTCAGCAGTCGAGCTCAACACGACAAGCGCGTTAGCCAACTACGCTACCGAGGCGGGTAGATTGATTTATTAAATACTTACTTACGCTATGGCACCTGGAGTACAAAAGTTCATTGCCGCACTTACCAAAGTTATTATTATTATTATTATTATTATTATTATTAGCACCGCGTCTTACTACCCGTTCGGGTTATACGCACTTACGCTAATGTGTAATGGTAGTGTGATTGTGAGATGAAATGAAGGACCTACAGCTTAACGTGGAATCCGAACCACGGTGGAGGCCTGGCATTCCCCACATTCACAAGATGTCTTGTCAGAGGTGAAGGAAGGGTTTGGCAATCAGATAAATCTGTGCCGGGACCGAGGATTGAACCCCGGCCGCCAGCACAGAAGTCTGACACCTTACCCCTAGACCGCCAGGTCACCCCCTTACAAAATGTTAACCACCTATTTCTATCTCGAGTTAGTTATATCCAGTTTACCTCACCAAACCCGACCTCGTTCAGTTCCATTCTAATGTTATCTTACCATCTGCGTCTAGGTCTTCCCAATGGTCTATTTCCTTTGGTTTTGTCAGTCAATACTCTGAACATGGGTCAAATTTTGGATGTTTCTTGATAGGATCTTATTTACGGTGAGTACTCATCACGCCCACACACAAACCCCTAACTGGAGGACCACCCCTATCAACTGGCCGCGTCTTCTTATTCAATAGATTTGCAGTTATCCATCCACAACCTGAGGATCAGCTGTACCGAGGATTAAAAAGTCCCACTAAATAGTTCACTAAACACAGTTAAGTAAAATTGGATTACAGTCCCCTAACGTTTAAATATCACTATAAATTTGTAAATTATTTTTAATAAGAGTAATATTAATAAATATACCCGTCTTAGTTATTTAATAAGTAATACTGTCAAACAAATATTTTAAGGATAATGTCAACATCATGAGTAGGCATTTTACTTAATATTTCCATTTATTATGTTTCTAATATATATAGTAGATTACGTTCTAGGAAGTGTTATTTATTAGGTCATCTATATCTAAACCAAATTCATCTTATAATGAGATGTTTTTGAGATTTATGTTTACTGATTAGTGTCATAGTTCAGCTACATCAACTAATTTTAAACAAATATAGATAAACTATTAACATACTAAGATAATCATTTAATAATGTCCAAGTACTATTTTCTTAAAGAATATATTTTATAAAATTAATAAAATGATAACACGCGAAAAGAATTTGAGACATGTTCTATTACATTTATATTTTAATATCATTTCTTTTTGAATAGAGAACTTGTTAGCTAATTATTACTAATTCATAATTATTTAACACCAAGTCTTACTACCAACTAGGGTTTTACGTTTTTGTAAATTATTGACGTGGTTATCAATTTATATATTTTGAAACCCTATTGATAAAATATGGTTAATAATATTTTTTGGATAAATTAAGGACCCCTCTCTTGCCATTCACGTGCAGACCCGGTCGTAGGAAATTGGTGGACAAGGTCAATTACGAATTAATCCGGCGTTTTGTTCTCACGTTTGTGGTCGCAACTAAGAGTTTTATGGAAAATGCCTATGATAACACAAAACCCGGTATCCCTCAAAACTAGATATTCCAGCTTCAACCTTTAAAGGATTTGAGCAGGATCCCACATGAGACTCAGTTCCTATATTTAAGGATGCAACCTCAGTTAGCTATAAAGTAACATTTTCTGTCAAGCCACATCATCTAGGAACAATAATCGGTGTCGTTATCTAAAGAGTGGGAAATAATATATGAAAACTTCTTTAAGTTCACCAAACAAGGATTAGAGCCCTGCCTTTTCTGGTTATGGGAAAAAACAGACAAAAAATATTACTTACATTTAGACTAAGTTTGTACCGATGAGGATTTAAATTTTATAGTTATAGACATGAAGGTTTAATATAAAGAAATTTAACAAGAGAATCTAAAATACACCAAATCATCCTATAAAGATGAAACCCAGGCTTCCTTAGATAAACGCAAACAATACCCCATATTCTATTATATAAATATATTTTGTTGATTTTAGTTAGCAAAAATTGTTCTGCTCTTTATAAGTTTGTTTAGATAGTTCCTTGATAACTATAGTTACATAGACAAAGGAATACCACTTTAGAGTCTAATAAAGTTAAATATGAAATAGCCAAAGTTGAAATAAGGTTATTTTATAAAGTTAAAAACGATTAAAATTTATTCCTAGTTTGAAAGTGACAGCGAGTGTAAACCACATTGATTGACGTATTAATACATAACAGTGAATATATAAACTTTTTAATTTATCACATAAAGCTATTGAAGTTTAATTATTATAATTAGTCATATCTCCTAAAAAAAATGTATTTGGAATGAGATGGAGTGTCTGGATCAAACAATTAAAAAAAGACTACTAAAATTGGTTTAAGCTTTTGTTCTTAAAAATGTACCTAATCATAGATGATGAGATGACGTAATATTTTGGTTTGTACTACTATTACTACCTTTCTGGTCTATCCATATAGTCACACAAATAGGAGGAAGTAGACTCTTAAGGAAATGTAACTAAATTGAATTGGATGAAGAGTGGAAAAATATTCAGTAAGAAAATATTAAAATACACCCAACCAGGATTTGAAACCTGACCTTCCCGTCACTGATAACCCAGACTTGAGTAATTTGATACTTTAGCCAGTGTACCCAATGCTATGCAAGATAAAACACTTATTCTTCACTATAACAGAGGTTGACATTAAAGTGATTTCGATCCACACGAAACACTAACAGCTTAAACCAATCAAATTAAAAATTCCACAATATGGTCTTCTGGGTATTCTTAAAAGAAGAGAGGAAATCCAAACCCGCTTCCTCCGCTTCCTTTAACTGACGTTAAAGGTCACAACGCTTCTCTCATAAATGTTATGTATCCCTTCCCAGGTTGGACTATGCTTTGGTTCATTCCCCATACCCACTAGGGAAGAAAGTTAATTCCACACAGAATTGAGGGTAAATATCTTACATGCCTCACTACGAAGGTGTAATAATAAAGGTGATGGACTCACACAGACTCACACACACACACACACACACACACACACAAAATCACACACACATACACCACTCTCTTTCTCTCTCTCTCTCTCTTTAACGCTCACTGGAGACACTGTGATTCTTAGTTCACACTTTTACTGAAAATAAAACGCAAATGATTTACAGTGTTCTGGTAGAGTATCAGTTCTACACCAGGCACTTCAACAAGAATTTATTCTGAGGGTATTCAAATATCTTGTAGAAGAATCAAATAGCCAAAGCTATTACATATGCTTTTAGCGAGGAGTTACTCGCACCTAGATATCATATTCTGAAAATTGAAAATGACACCTGGACACGGGAATCAAACCCGGGACCTTTGGCTTAATACGCCAATCAACTACCTCTGAGCTATCCAGGATTCTTCCCGTGCTCAGGGTCAATCTACACTCATATTTTAAAGCAGAGTCTATGATGGACGTGCGGAAATCGTTGGGTACAAATGTGTGATTTTTTTTATTAAGATAAGGAGCAATCAGATAACGCAGCCACCTTAAACTCGGAGTTGGCTTAATGCTGCCACTTGTACAATTATTATAATTGTAAAGAATCGCATATTTTAAGAACCATAAAGCCAAAACTATTATTTATGCTTTTTAGTGAGGAATTCTCCATCAATATATCATATTCTGAAAATTGAAAAATAACACCTGAACACGGAAATAGAACCCAGGACCTTGGGCTTAGTACGACAATACTCTAACCAATGAGCTATCCAGAAATCGTCCCATACACAGGAGCATTCTTCAATCATATTTTAAGGCAGATTCCATTCTGGACGCGCGGAAATCATAGGGACGATTCCTGGATAGCTCATTGGTTAGAGTATTGTCGTACTAAGGTTCCGGGTTAGATTCCCGTGTCCAGGTGTTATTTTTCAATTTTCAAAACAAATATCCTGTGTAACGGCACAACAATGTGTCTTTCCAAGGGGAAAAGTAATAATTTTTTTAAATACTCCATAACAAATCTCCATGATATAATCCTACAAGTGAGATATACTAACCGAGCGGCCGCCATCGTTAGTGATGATAGTGCCAGCCTTTGTGGATAGAGGGTGTTATGTAGTCAGACACAGTGAGCCCTCCGGCCGTTAATCTCAGTTTTATTAACCAGAGCTGCTACTTATTTATTCAAGCAGCTCCTCATTTGTTCTCACAAGGCTGAGTTTGAACCCGTTCCTTATCTACTTCTTCACATCCTAATCTAAATCTTCTCTCAAAATGTTATAGCTTTTTACCCTTATATTTTCACATAATTTAAATCTCAACGCTTTTCTCTTTTATAACTTTCCTAATGGTTTCCTTTATTTATTTATTATATATATTTTCCTGAAGATTTGGTATTTACATAGCAAAACAAGTCAATAAATATCTACTAGATGGTTTTAAAGCAAAAATCACCGTACCTACTAATTGATAGATAGATTAAACATAATACTAGCATAAGATTTTGAATTATTAAAACTATTTCATTGAAATTATCACTCTCTTTTGGTTTGTAAATATGTTTAATGTATATTATTATAATCTTCAATACCCTTACTTCACCTGTATCTAATTTAACTATAATTTGTTTTGTGACTAATTTCATCATATACTTACCGAGTGTTGTAAAATGTTTGTAGTTTATATATTCATATTCACATGTGCATTTTGTTTTGATTTAAGGTTTTCCTCATTATTTAAATTTTCATAATACGTAAACTAATAAATTTGGATTTAATTTTCATCAAGTAATAAGCTTTATTTTGATTATTCTTCTTTCAATCATATTATTTTCTAAAAGTGTGATTTTACGAATTTTTTTTAATGAGTCTCTTGTGATTTTAAATGTCCAATATATTTATTGTTAAATTTAGTAGAACCTTTTTTAACTTACCAATTTCACTCTATGGTTTTTTAATGTTTTCATTTCTTATATAAAACTAATAAAACTAAATCATACATATATGTTCAATTTTTTCTTATATAAAGCTTCTTACTACAAATCTTATAGAATGTTTTATAAAATCTTAATTAAATCTATTGTTAGAACGACACCTTAGATCACGCATTAACCATTGTGTGTCGTTATTTTTACTTTCTATCGATTCCTGAAAGAAAGAAGCGTTGTGATAGAAAAAAAAAATCTAAGCTGAGATTTGATAAATGATTCGCTGAAACTAAAAAAGTGTTTTTTGTGTTGCCATCTCTCCGTTATTTCGTTTGTAACCCGCCTCTGTGGTTTAGTTAGCTAAGGCGCTGGTTTCATGTTGAGCTAGACCACCGAGGAAGGAGAGATTGATGCTCGAATCTCAGTCGGGTGGAGTGTTTTTTTTTCCTAAATGGTCTTACACTTTCCCTCCACGCAAATGCGGGCTCACTTCCTCTAAATTCAACCTTCCCAATTCCTAATCCATTAGTGTAATTAATGCTTAAGCGTAAAACCCGAACGGGTAGCAAGACGCAGTGCTAAATAATAATAATAATAATAATAATAATAATAATAATAATAATAAAAATTCGTTTGTATTTCTGACTAGAACCAAAATGACCATACTCCAACTCATATCCCACCCACTGAATAGATCAGATTGGGCAATAAACTTGTAGGTGACCGTGTGGAACCATAATAAATCAACGCTGCACAGGTAAATAAAGAAAATATGTATTAGCATACATATCTAATTATTTTTTTCCCCTCTAACCCATTGTACCCATTTTCATTAAAAGTAATAAAGTTAGTAAAACATTTAAGACGATTTGAATTGTTAGGGAAAAAAAAATATAGTTGTATTTTTTTTAGCACCACGTCCAACTAACCGTTCGGGTTATACTCTTTTGCTATGTACTAAATACAGTAATGATAGTAGAAGTTTAAGGAATGTTATATTCAGAAGAAGTGTAATCGCATTTGCGTGAGGGGAGAGTGGAAAAACAATTTGAAATAAATTACCTCAGTACAACTGAAAAAGATTCGAACCTCAATCTCCTCGTCATCGGCAGTCTAGTTTACTGCGAGAGTAGCGCACAAGACCAAGTGGCCACGGAAACGGGTGAAATGATGGTTCAATCTTGTCGTCGTAACATGAGTCAATGAAAGAATTATGAAAATTATTTAAAAAATATATCACTCAAACTCTAAATAGGTCTAGTTTAGATTTTGGAGTGCAACTGTTGACACGCATCCTTTATTCAACTTGATCTCAATCAACCAAATGATCACTCAAATACAAGAAACGCAAGGGATATTTTCTATCTTTATTTTACCCACACTGGTGACCACCAATGGCGTCAATATCGCAACAGATTGGATTGCAGGTGATGGAAGGATTGAGGTTTTAATCACGACCAGGTGTAATTAAAGGTGATTTTACACATGCGACTTATTACCGAGGTTTGTCATTTTCTCTACACGCCAGTATGACTGAGATTAATCTAATTTATTAACAGGTTCTGTGGTTGCATGAGTTGAGGCGTCACTCTCGTGTTAGACTAGACTTTCAATGACAGGGAGATTGGGATTTGAATCCCGGTCGGGGGAACTGAGGATCTTTAATTTAAAAGTCTTCTACTCAAATGAGGTTAAATTAACTCTAAATTAATTTTTACTATTCCCCAACTCAATAGCATATTAGTACATATGCGTATAACCTTTACGTGACGCAAAAAAAAAATCTAAGCTATTCTCACAATGTTACAATACTAATTTAAAAAAAAACAAGCTTGGATATGATTATAAGTTTTATAAATAAATTAATTGGCTAGTAACCCTACCATCCTTACATATTTAAAATGCCTTCTAAAATGTTGTTTTCTATTTAAAGTAATTAATATGGTGATACGAATGTTGTATAGTCTTTTGCTAACACTACATAATAAAAGATTGGTAAAGTTAGATCCGAGTAAACGTGTTTGACACCGACTTGGGAGACGAAAGTTAAAATTCAGGGACAGCGCAGAAAGGGTTTAGTCTTATCCAGTGATGCTTATTTTCCTTTATCCAGGCAAATAATTTATTACCAATATACTCTAATAATTTATTATAAATATATTGATGCAAGTTGAAGTCATGTGGAATGTGAATTGTGATTAGATTAAAATAAAAATTAATATATTACTGGGAAAATGAATATAAAGATAAAATAATAGTCTAGAGAAACTTAATTAACACTCATATACTGATTAATATTAGTGTAAAACTTATAAATCAGATTCTCTGGCCACTCATATATTAAAATAACTCACATTTTGATTGCCAATGGTGTGTTTTGCAATGTTAAGCTGATATTACATTCCGTTTAGAAAGAGCAAGTAAAATAACTAAAATAAAAATAATTAATCAACAGGCATTAAGGACAGTAAGAAAAGTAATATATTACAATATAAAATACCACGTTGACATAATATATCTCTAAATATGCCATACCCTAATTTGAAAGGGGAAAGTAATTAATTACCTTAAAAAAACTGTCACTATCAAAATGTGCATTCGGCATTGCAAAATTATTGGCCTTACATCAGCAGTGTTGCTATTTTCTTTACCTTTTTACTTTTTGCTGGGAAGGTTATTCCGTGGGACAAAAAAAGCCACACGTTGCGTAATTGAATCACATTAATCACTCGCGCAGATTCAAATGAAGTCATTGCAATGTCCATGTGATTTAGATTCTACCGACTCTGGTTTGTACTAAATGATTTAAGGCGGCATATTACTAGTCTCTCATTCTACTACGTATGATGCATATATCCTATCAAATGTGCTAGGATTTTTTTTCAACTAAAAAGGTATAAATGGTTAATGATGTTTATTTGACAGAGTACATAAAACAAAATTTGCACAAGGTCTCTCTATGAAGTTCAATAATTTAACATTTTTAAATTAAAAGATTTAACAGATTTAAAAACTAAATAATGCACTACGCGAGAAACCAAGCTTTGTTTTGGCTCAGTTAATTTACAAATTACTGGATTTGCTGGATTAAATATTTTATTACCTACTTCGGTGGCCAGATTGTCTAAGGCGTCACTCTCTTGTTAGACAAACCTGGTGATTATGTGATGGTCGGAGATTGAATCCCAGTCAGATTTACTGAAGGTGGCTTTCCTTAAAAGGTTTCCCTCTCTCTTTCCACGCAGAGTACCTCTAATATACTTCCTTATTCATCCTTACCCTATTAGATTAATAATTACTATTTATATATATGCTTATATCCTGACTAGGTAGTTAAAAGTGGTAACAACAAAATTATATATTTGTTTGTTTTACTATAGGTATTTATTGTTCGCTTCCTAAGCAAGGGATTGTATTAACGTACGACTTTAAAAAAAATTAGCTTAACCTAAGAACAAACTTAGCCGTACACACACAACCTTCTAACTTAAAACTTAAGTATCAGAACATGTTTGGAACAATATACCAGATACTATACCAATTTAATAAGTCATTATGTATAATCTAACCCACGTATTAACATGATTTTAATATATATTTAAATCATTCATATTATACTGAACAGTAAATTATACAAACAAATAATTGGTTGGCCAGAAACAGCTTAAATCAAATCCTTCAAATATATCAATATTTTAATATATTTCTTTAGTAGGATTACGGTAATGTGATGAGATTTAATAGATGCCAATTTTATTCAGCAATAAGCACTGAAACACCTAGTTATATTATAATAATTAGTTATTAGTCAAAAGTACGTGTGAATACATGGAAGGATTTCTATTAATTTTTTGAATTGTCAGATATAGATGTAACGGGCTAACCAGTCCTTGCCCGTACAGACTAAATCATCCAGAAAAAATCTTTTCACGTAATTATATATATGATATAACATAATTTGTTACATACCACGCCTTGGGAACATTGCTGGGTAAGAACGGCTCCGTCGGAAGAGTTGCACAGACACGCACGGGACTCCATTCAACTCTATACTCGACTCAACTAAGCCATCAAACGAACTGAGTGGATTTCATCGTGGCCCGTGAGGGTGTGTACGTCATGGCCAGGTGCCTACGTGTTGTTCTTAACGTCGAGAGGTGCTTCTAACCCCCGACCCTTGTACCTGGTTCGTCTGTTCAACCAGTCAGCTGGGAAAAAAATACAGTTCCAATCTAATATTTGACGACTGACGTCTCTCCGATCTACAGTACACCAAGACAATATGGCCTCGATGACGATGCCGTCAGACTCGGTGGACAGACGGAAATATCTTGTCGTAAATTGTAAACTTTTTCTTTAGAAGGGAGTAGGAAGCCCTAAGTTATATCAAGTAAAGTAAAAGGGATTTTTCTTGCAAGCTGAGAGTGTCTGTCACTCTTGAGTTTATTAACTATTTAAATGTATAATTTGGTTAGGTTTTCATAGGCAAAATCATGTTGAGCATGTAATGAGAGATCATATGTATCTCTTGATTTTATACTTGGTATTTAAGACCAGTGGTTTCATTGGAGTGCGTCTCACTCCTTAGCCTGTATGACCGTGTTATGGTCTGCTGTGTCATCAAGAGATAAAGGGGGAATAAGTTGTTCCAGGCCCGATGTCAAGACCTAGTTAGGTAATGGCTAGTTATTCTTGTGGAACCTTGGCGTTTCACGCATTGTTGTTCACCTGATTGCGGTGTGTATCTTGTGGGTTTGTTACTGCCCTTCTGGCGAGGCCCACACCCTATTTGAGGTTCATGTTTGACTCCCTTCAGGGGTTGCATGATGTTGATAGAACCCATGTCTGGTGTATGGTTGAGTGTGGTATAACTCATGATATTTGGCTATACTAATTGGTTACTAGCCAGCCTTTACTGAATTGAGGCCTAGAATCTTGAATGACAAATTCCTTATGATATTTGCCATGTGTTTTTATGACCGAGACACATATAGGGTGTTAACTTTTGAAAAAAAAAACTTATTCTATTGTAGATTAAGAAGCTTACAGCTATGTTGTTAAATACAATTTTGTTTTGTGTATGTTTAAGGCCTGTTTACTGATTTTCAATGGATTTAATCCCAGAAAATTGAATGAATACAGGGTTGGAGGATTATGCCCTTCAATTTTTGGAAGTAGGAGTGTCTGTTTTTCTTATCATTAATTTCAGTTGCTATTACTAAAAAATCAAACTTTATACTAGGAATTGGTTTCAAGCGACGATTCAACACACTCATTTAGTAACTGTCAAATAATGTACAAACTCCTCTAGTATTTGTCAAGAGTACACACTCTTGTATATTAGTTGCCATAGTCCCCACACCTGTTGTGTATAAACAGAATACACATATAGCTTGATGTAACCAAAAGTGATACATAATCTCTATAGACTTACATCCAGAAAACTATGATAATAGCATTAGATTGTTCTAAAAGTTTCGGCGTACAGTGCCGGGAGAGCCAAACTGTCCTATCACAGGTTGCATAGGAGCTAGGCGCGTGGCACTACACACTTCGCCATTTTGAAGCAAGGCAACATAATATACAACAATTAATAGGTAACAACACAGCAGTCTCTCTAGAAATAGGAAGACGTTCTGAGAGTTATCATTAATGGTCCTACATAACAGAAAGTGCTTACCATTATTACATGAGCAGTGCCGTGCGCACAACTCCTAAGCAACGTGTTGTGAACGCATGCTTGAACAGCTTTGCTCTCCTGGTACTGAACGCCGAAACTTCTAAAACAATTTAAAGGTACTAGCATAGTTGGCAGTAGGTAACCGTATGGCGATTGTGTATTACTTTAAATTCAAACAAGCTATTTTTGAAGTTTAGGCTGTGAGTTTCCTAACAACCCATATTCATATATATTTAATTATATTAGTGACTTTCCACCGTTTCTGTACTGTGCACAATCAATCATTGTTTAAATAAATATGGAAACCCTGATTTGTGTAGTTTCCATAATGATGTAAACAAATAATTATATTACAGATTAGCTACTAAAAGTAGAAAAGTTGAAAACTCACTAGGAAAATCAGGTTTTTATTGAAATATACTATTTTTCCAGACATATTAAACCCTTAAGATTCATTAAATATTTTTATTGTCAAAGTAGGTTTAGTGGTTTTCTCATAATTTTATTTACAAGAAATGATTTTATTAATTTATATATAAGATGCATATATCGAGAACAGGTAATAAAACGAATGAAAGAAAAGTGTGGCTAGTTCAAAATGAACCAAAAATCATTTTTGTATTCACCAAGAATAGCATTTAAAATGAACAAATATTAGATGTAGTGAAACAAAATAAGCTATTAACCTACTCTAACGTGACATGACTATCCTTACTACTGATATTTCACTTATATCTTATCTTCGAAATAAAACACAGGTGCTGCCAGAAATATGTTTTTCTAAGGATTGAACTTATTTTGAATTTTAATCTACGGATGCAATCCATGATCTTTTACTCTAGAGAAACATAGACATTTTGGTTCAAAATATTATTGGATAAAAATTTGGATGAGCGGTATCTAGACACAAATTTTCTCAGAGTTCTTTTAATAAAATATTTTTAAATAACTTACGAGAGTCTATATATAAAAACAATTTTTATTTTCTTCTTAGCACCACATTTTGCTATTTGTTTGTGTTGTACGCTAACAATATTTAGTTGTTGAAATAGAAATCAATATTTAACAAATATATTCATAAACGAACAATCTGACGCCTCACCTACTGAGCTAAGAGTCCCATGATCAATTACTGATAAGAACCCGCCTCGGTGGCGTAGTTGGCTAACGCGCTAGTCGTGTTGAGCTCGACCGCCGAGGACGGGGAGATCGAGGTTCGAATCTCGGTCAGGTGAACTGGGGGTGGTTTTTCCTAAATGGTTTTCCACTCTCCCTCCACGCAAATGCGGGTTCACTTCCTCTAATTCAACTTTCCCAATTCCTAATCCATTAGCGTAATTAGTACTTAGAGCGTACAACCCGAACGGGTAGTAAGACGCGGTGCTAAATATTATTATTATTATTATTACTGATAAGAACAAAACACTATAATATCATTGTTTAAATTCTTTCAATAATAAATTTACTGGGGGATAGTTATTGCGGTGTATTTTTTAATTTTTAATTTATTTGTAAGTATAATGCCGTCATTTTTAATGGCTTTAGAGAAAACACTTCTAAAAACTCCTAATATAACTGTATTTAAAGATATGGAGAGCCAGGGTGTTCAATTGTGGTTTTTATTAAAAGCATGCTAATGATCATAAATAGTTTTTAAACAAATATATGGAGTTTTAACTTTATTTTGTACAAGTAATATAAAAACGTTAACCCATAGGTTGTAATTTTGGCGTTTTACTGGATTGTTAATTACTAAAAGATTGGGGTAATGTCCCGACTGGGTGTACTGATATTTTTTTCTTTAATGACCTTTTACTGTCCATTTACGCAAATTTGACTATATTTATTCTCAAATATAGTCTTCCCCTTCCCTAATATATTAATGTTGGTGATGTATGCATATAACATAAGCAGATAATAGGACGTTGAGAAAAATTATATATTATATAGCACCATCGTTTAATTTTCTAACTTTCATATGTACCCTAGTTCTTAAATTTGTACTTATAGGAAACGGTAAAAATGTAAATACAGTAGTACCTTCTTAGAGTTGCTCCCCCCTTTCCCCCCCCCCCCCCCAACTTAAGAGTATATTTATTTTTTATTTTTGTTTGTGACTGTACCTGTAGGGACCGTGACGGCTGATGTTCCATCCCCCCAACCCTCCTGCCCTCATACTAACTCCTTCCTTCCCTGGCCGCCAATTTGTCCCCGCGTGATCACATTAGGGGGGTGCAAAAGGAAAGGGGGGTTGAGTCCCCCGCGCGTAATGATTGCCACATCGCCATGGCAACGCGCTCGCTCTGTATTTGGACGAGTTGTGGCCGAGTTGGTAGAGCCTTGGATGAACAAGAAATGGACATTTTTATTTTGGAGTAGCTTTTTGTTTGAAAGAGGCCTTGAGGTAGATGTAATACAGTGAAATGGACATGTATTGATATCTTTGAATTAAAATAAACGGATATTTTTATTTTTATAATACGTTGTGACTTTGTTAAATATCGAGCTCTAACCTATTAATTTTTTCAACACGTTTTACTACAAGTACGAGAAATTTATATATAATTACTGTAGTTGGGTAGGGATAAGAAAGATAAAATTTAAATTAAATGAACTCTAGCATTCATGAATAAAGAGTGGTAAACTATTTTAGAGAGAATTTCCTTCAATACAGCCTACCAGGATTAGAACCCTTTTCTCCCCATCTCCGTTCAATCCAGACTATATTAATTTAACAGTTAGTGCACGTGACACTATATTTTAGTCAAATGGTCCAAGAGGTCATTCTCGCAATATAATGGACTGCCGTTGACGGTGAGATTGGGGTTCCAATCCCAGCAGGGTGTACTGGGGACACTTAAAAAAAATTATCTCAATCTTCTTTTTACACGAGAATTAGATTACATTTTTTCATTCTTACTACATATGTTTAGCTATTATATATATATATATATATATATATATATATATATATATATATATAAATGCGTGCTCACTGATAAGGGATTATTCTAGCAATTGTTTAGTGCGTACTTTCTTACTACTAACTATTCTGAAACAATAGAACCTGAGGGACTGAATTTAAAGTAAATGAACTAGCATTTACTTGAAATGTAAACAAAAACATATTATTGTTAATCTTAGCAATAAATAATTAGTAGAGTAAATTTTAACACGCCAAAAAGTAAAACGGCGCAGTATTCTTATATAGTAGAAATAATGCAACATTAAAACAAATTTTGGACTCACTTTGTAAATTTAAACATAAAACTTACATCGTAAAGTGTTTTAATGAACACAACTAGACCTCTGATAATTAAGAGATCGGGTTTTGAGTACTGATTGAAAGTACTAAGGATGATTATTTCCTAAAGGGTTTCCTACTACTTTCCAATCCAGTATACTAACTCTAAACTCAAACTACCTCGTCCCTAGCGTATAATCCGAGCGAGTAGAAAGGCGTGGTAGAATAATATAAAATATAACGTATAATAAGTTTTTCTTGCCTTGGCAACCAACTGCACTATGATACTGATTCTGAGTATTTATAATCTGGATCACTTTATTTTCATAGTGCTGTAGAACATTAACTGGTCAGGTATTAACGGAAATACATTACATTGTCATTTTTTAACTTGCTAAAACATTAAAAAAAATATTTTAATTCTATTTTCTACATTACAGATCACTTTATTTTTATGTTTGCACTATTTTTCTACTACTCATCTGCGCTATCCACGTATTGAAACTAGTCGGATAGCAATAAAGATGATAAACGTTGACAGGAATTTTATAAACAAATGAATTTCAAGTGGAAAATCATTTAGGAAAAGTCCACCCTCAATAAACTGCCCTAACTATAACCGATGAGCCCAACTAGAAGAGGCTAACACCTCATTCTACGTGACCATCGAGGTGTTTGTTGAGATAAAAGAGTATTAGAGAATTTTTTCAAATGCAAAAATTATGTTTGGGATTCTTCTCTAATACTTTCAATGCAATGCAAAACATACAATCTTATATATTGATATTTAAACGATTTATTAGTAAAGTTTTAATTAATACGTTAAAGTAGTTTCTTTAACTACGAAGGGTTAAGAAACAGAACAACGTAAAATTTTAAATACAAATTAGACCATGAAATATCATCTCAATGGCGAATGGTTTCCCAATATAGAAACACAACTTTAAAAATTATTTCTATATTACAGTATATACCTTTAAAATAATATTTTTATGGGCACCGCACCTTACCATCCATTTATATTATACGCTTATATGTTAATTACGATAGTGTGTTCGGGATCAAGATTTTTGAATTTTAGGGAAATTGTACTTGAATTTGCGTGGAGAGAGAGAGAGAGGGTGAGAGTGTGAAACCATTAGGAAAAAACACCGTCAGTACACCCGACCGGGATAGAAACATTGATCGCCCTGTCGTCATCAATCTTGTCCCTTTCGAGAATAGCGCCTTAGACCATACAGCCACGAAACAGGTTCAAATGACGTTGAAAGGTGGTGTTGCTGCCTCTAATCGTTCTTCCTTGAGTAAAGGGTTTCCTTACCACCTGTCACATCCTTTCTGCGTTCCGGGCCGACAGAAGATCCAGATGAAGTGAGTGAAGGATTAACTCGGGGCAGCGAGATTTTATTTGGTTTTCAGCTTTAGCTCCTCTTCCTCGTGAGCTTTATCGTGGGAAGGGCTGTCTCTAGACAAGAGTCCGACCACTATGACGTGAGGGTAGCGTAACATTTTATAGTGCAGGTGCCATAAGACAGATAATGTAAGGAAACTGTACTATGTAATGAAATCAAGTGGCTTTGAACAGTGAAACTATACACCTTTGGAAGTGATTTAACCCGCAGTAGGACATAATTTCATCCCCTAGGTTTCGAGGTGGTTTCCATTAAAGAAAGGAGGAATATATATATATATATATATATACTATTTTGTTCCCATTTGCCGATTCTAATGTTGGAGTGATTACGATTCATTTTTGGCTGACTAATATGGAATATAAATCTTAAATTATTTCTATGTATAATTTAAAACAAAATGAATATAATTTAAAAAAATGAAAATAAGAAATTAGTTGCTGTGTTTTCTCTCCTGTAGTATCTGTGAAGAGTGATTTTCATTTTATTTGAATTATTGATTTCGGTTTTTTTAATAAAAACAAAGGTTTAAAATAATACTCACAAATATACCTAAACGACAGAACTTTTATTCGTGACCCAAGGAATTTATAGCAAATATCGAGAATATATATATATATATATATATATATATAAATAGTAACAATAGATTTTGAAACTTTAAAAGACTTAATACAATTTGGACTTGATAACTAATAATACAGTAACTACACAGACATTGATTATGGTTTGTATATTTCCTATAAATTAATTATATTCATTTTAAACTTATCTCTTAAAACATAAAACGAAAAAAATATAAGTTTATCAATATTTAATTTCTTAAAATTTAGAACTATCATGTTAATAGAAAATATAATCACACTAAAAGTTTTTTATAGTGCATGATTCATCTTTATGCATATTTTCTTGTTCGCCTATAACAAAAGACACATATAGAAACTTCCACAAATAAAACAATATTACCTGCTTACAAATTACAATTGTATATCTTTAGCAAAACTTTATTGATTTTAACTGTGTATAATTTTCTTGATAATTTACACTTTTTTAGGGAACATTGTTGGAATAACAGTAAAATTGGTAGCTTAATTTAAAGTCTATTTTAATCGTATCTCACTTCTCGTTTGTATTATACGTGATTAATACGATGATGTGGTAGTGTTTAGTAAGGTATAAATTTGATAAAATGTACCAACATTTGCGTGGAAGAATAGTTGTAAACCATTTAGGAAGGAAGAAAAGACTGATTATACCTAGCCAGGATTCTAGCCCCATACACATTAAGCTTATTTCAATTTATTGATAGAGTGACCCCTTGAAACATGAGATCCCATTATGTGTAACAGCATTTTTTGGAATAACAAACAGCGACCGTGAAAATACGAAGGCCTTATTAAAATTTGTGTAGTAATATCCGCAATTCGTTATAAAACTATGGTGCCTTTTCCAGTAGGTCTAACTAACACCTATTTAGGTACCTGGCTAGGTAATTTAAATGGTAAACTGGCTTTAGTAAAGGGGGTGTGGGGTGCAAGAATATGAAACCTTAGCAAATTGATTACTACGGACGGGAAGAGAATCCTCAAAATCGGTATAAGTTACGCCCGAATAGGAAAGGGAACATCAGGGTGAAGCTAATTAACTTAAGCTATTTACGTGTTGTAATGTAATTGATTTGCCCCTGAAAAGTATGTGAAAGCATTGACAATAATATCGTCCTAATTTTATAAACGTATTTAATTTTATTTAAATTATGTAGTATATTAAATGGCGCTTAAAGCACTTCTTCTTCTAAGAAGGCAAAAGCCACTGATCAGTGACGTCACGCACGTGACAGCAGTCAAGTCAGGTTGACAATATATATATTTCAAATAATAACTTCCTCTTCTCGAAGGTTCGAAGAGAGATTTTAAAATGTAACTTGAGTCATTTTCCGGCTCTAGAACCTCCCAGCAACACAGAGATGTTTTTGTCTTGTATTTTGTTTTTTTAAACTAAACCTTCTCGAAGCTTCCATGAGCAAGGGATATATACGAAGAATGGTGCAACGTAAAGGCGGTTGGTGTCCAGAACTGACAGAATTCACTTGGGGTCCAGCAACACCTGTCCGCGCTCATACGATAGGCCGCGTATATATTTCAACGACATGATCTATTTGCTCATTAAATAAACAGATTCAGAAATAAAAAACATGTCAAAATAATAAGTGTTTATTAATTATAATTCTTCAATTGGCGTCCATCGCGGCAGTAAAATATCAGAACATCACAATTGGCGCACAACGTAGGTACCCGTATTCAAGAACGTTTCAATTGGCGCCTATCGCGGCCCAGTAATATACAAGAACATTTCATTTTCATACTTAAGATAATCTTGTTATGAAGTTGTACCATTTAAAATACAAGATTTTTGGAAATCCAGGTAAAAAATTATAAATATTGTAGAGGTTGACAAAACAAGAATTTATACTCAATTAACTTAAGTGTTGGTGAAGCCAAATGTCGTCATTATTAGACGTCAAAGTTGGTACTGTATGCACCTGGGGAGTATGCAACACATACAGCAGTTGATGGATTATCTCTCTTCATACAACCGTGCTTGGATCCCAATAATAAGTGAATTTATTTCTTCAGTAGAGACGCCTTTGCACTCTATATTGGCCCTTGTCTAGGTCAACTACCATAACTTGGAAAGAATAATCATTTATTTATGGGTATGTCAGATATTAAATGCCTGTTACTAGTTATAATATGTACACAAAAAATTCACTTGTTATGCCATGAAGATGGATAAGTTGCCTATTCCAAGTTTCATACAGATTAAACTTTTACGTTTCGTAGTGCTTCCATATGGAGTCACCGATCCCAAGTTTAGCACGTGAAAAAACTTCTATTGTCACCCCCTACAACCTATATACATTTTTACCTGGATATCTGAATAAGCCTGTAGTATCAATTAAATAATAGTGGCATGTGTATGTCACCAGCTGGTATTAAGATGTGGTGATGTAATAATAATAATAATAATAATAATAATAAATAATAATAATAAATAATAATAATAATAGTAATAATAATAATAAGTAAAAATAAAAATAAAAAATATTTATAATAATGATATTAATAATAGATAAAATATAATTTTTCAAATGTTGAAACTAGAAGTATGTGTCAAATGTTATACATGCTACAACAATCTAACTTAAGAATTATATTTGTATAGTGACCATGATCGGGGGCGTATCCAGATCATTTTCATAGGGGGGTCATAATCATAAATTACATGGTTACTTATAATGATAGATTTCTGTTTAGAGCCAATTAATAGAAACTCATTCATATTTAATCTTATGTATGTTTTAAACCGTAGAAATCTTCTCCTATTTTTTAGAATCGGATAATTTTTACAAAGCATTTGTAATGGCCCTCCTTCAACAATTTTTTGAAAAATGGTTTATTCTAGAAGTTATGAGTAGTCTTCCTCGAGTTTTTTTAAAAATCTCTTTAAAGTGTTCATCACCCAGAATTTTTTGAAATTTGGATGCCCTTCAAAGCTATTTATAGTGATCTTCACCTTAATATTTTACGATGGTTAGCTACCCATAGAAGATAATCTTTGATGTGGTATTCCAACAAAAAAAATTTGAAAATTTAATTATTTCAGAAAACAGGCTGTTTGGGGTGTTTGGGTTCTTCACCTGAAGATTCTTCAAAATGACATGCATCTAGAAGCTATTTGGAGTTGTCCTCCCTTAGACATTTTTGAAATTTGGATGACCTTGGAAGCTATTTAGAACTTTCCAGTTTCTTACCCTTTTTTGACAAATAGATGCCTCTAGTCTAGTAGTTATTTGAAGCAGTCTTCTCCGGAATATATTTTTTTAACAATATAATGCATCTAGAAGTTATTTGGAGTTTGATTTAAGGCCAACTTTCAGCTTCATAGTTAATAATATTAGTGGATTTGAAATATATTTGGGGGGGGGGGGGGATTTATTCCAGGAAGGGGCAAATTATTTCCTTGGTGTCATAGTCCCCCACAGTTCCGCCGCTCCTGCTTTCCACACATACTCTATATTCGGTATTCGTGGACGAACTGCTCTGAGGCGATTATTAGTCTTATTTGATGTGTGATAGTATAACATCTCCATGCGGAACAAGGTTCGTTACTCACTATATACGACCAATATTAGTACATGAAAGCGAATATTTTTTCCAAACTGGCTTGAGTCATATCGAACATTGATTAATAATGGACAAATAAAGCACGTAGGGACCCGGCTTAAGAGGTGTCTGAGCGTAGACAGATAAAAAAAAGTGAATAATTTATCTGTGTTGTATTCTCTTTCTAAAATTTGAACTTTCATTTTTTTTTTGTAATAATTTTCTAACTTTCACAGGGGGTCAGCCGACCCTTTGACCCCCCCCCCCCTGAATCCGCGCCTGACCTTGAACTCAGTAGATGCACTGCCAAATGAGATATGGTGTCTCACGTGTGTTTCGCTAAATGATACCTACCTACCAAAAAACGGTGAACCTTTTTTAATATTTAGCCTCGGTGGCGTAGTTGGCTAACGCGCTTGTGTTGAGCACGACTGCTGAGGATGGGGAGATCGAGGTTCAAATCTCGGTCGGGTGAACTGGGGTGGTTTTTCCTAAATGGTTTTCCACTCTCCCTCCACGCAAATGTGGGTTCACTTCCTCTAATTCAACCTTCCCAATTCCTCAATCCATTAACGTAATTAGTACTTAAAGCGTATAACCCGAACGGGTAGTAAGACGTGGTGCTAAATATTATTATTACTATTATTTATAAATATTAAATATTTCTAGAAGGTGTGATCAGATTAGTGTTCCTGGAAATAAATCGAAACCCAATTAGGTGGTAGTATGGTCTCAGGAGTCGCTCTCGTATTAGACTCCTACGTGGAGATCAGGCCTGGAAGATATGTTTGGAGTATTTAAGTTGGTTTTTCCTAAATATTATTCCACTGTAAGCCTACGCATGCGAGCACATTTAATCTAAATTCTATCTTCCTCATTACTATCTCATTAGTGTTGATATAGGGTTCCCCTTAAAGGTTAGTAAGACGTAATAGAAACACAAACATTGTTACCCAAGCCCGCATTGGTGAACATGCTAACTAAACATCAAACAAGTTTACAATAGTCTGGTTTGTTTATCACGTTGAGGTCGGAGTTCTAATCCTGATAAGGTACATTGATGGTGTTTTTTCCTTGAAAACTTACCCCCTCACCTTAGGCTAATGCAGCAAAATCTACTCTAAATTTTATCTTCCTAATCCTCATTTCATTGTTGATATTAATTTTGAATAACCTAGAGGAGTATTTAGTCATGCTACGAAATATATTGATTTACTCTATGATCTTCCAATGAATTATTTTCTTAAATATTTATTGAAACGTAAGAATACATTAGAATCTATTTCGTATAATATTTTTTCTCATTTTTCCATATTGTCTTACTATGGAACTAATTCAATTTAGTCTCTTATTCAATTTAAAAGTAAAAAAATCTATCTACTTTTTATAATCTACGGTTGTAGTTGAGAAAATCAGCCACAATTTCCGACAAATATATTTTCTCCAAGTATCAAAGGAAATGTGGACCAAGGAGCTGGCAACATCTATTTTCTATATTTCAGCTCTACATCTCCCCCCCTACCCCACCCCTTTCCATCCAGAGCAATCCGTTCCCTCCACCCTCTATAAAACGCGCAGTTTATTTCCTATCCTTCCATTGTTTTTACTTCCATCAGGAAATTCGATTTCCAGCGACGCCATAACGAGTCTACCCCAAACCCCCTCCTTGCCCTAATTTTTTTTCCATCCCGTCTCCACTCTTTAACTATTAGTACTGTCAACTGAAAGAGCCCTAACTTGAGTATAATTTTTGGTTTTAATTTTATCTTTACTGCAAGTAACAACAAACCATAAATTACTTTTTTCACTCTGCCCCAAATAATATCTGCATTGATTGTATTTTTTGTTTAATTTAACTCTTAAGGCTTTTCTACCAGATATCAATGACTTTGAATATGTAGCTTAGAGAAGATGATATGGGTCTAGGAGGAGGAAGGAAATGGAACAAGGAGATAAAAAATAAACATTTATACTTTTTAAATTTCATCATGGCCATACCACCCTACACCGTGTATTATAATCACTAGGTTATACTAAAAACCTATAGGGGCTGAACTATTGAATGATTGTAATCGTGTCTACCTATAAATTCGCCAAGATCGATCCAAATATGGCTGAAAATGTAGCATTGTTTAGTTGTTTACTTACCGATAAGGTGTTGTGTCTGTTCTAGTATTATGCTTGTTTGTGAGGCTTGTGATAAAATAAAGTGTACTTTTAAAATATCACGTTAAATATCTCTAGTATAAAAAACCAGCATGGACAAAGTCGGCTCTATAAACAGATCGACAAAGACAGGAGATGTTGAAAGTTCAAATATATTCCCTAGTATATATATTCAACAACTTAATAAATACTTGTGTCATATCATTGCATAATATTTTAATAGAATGTAGACTTATGAACATTTAACTATATTGGAACTTTTAAACAAACATCTATTTTATGGTGATAATCTGATGGTAATAATATCTCCAATGATCTTAGTGAAATAGTTCTGTAAAGGAAAACTTTATTTAAAGTTATTATTCTAAAATATTATTTTTAAACTATTAACTACTAAGAGGGTTATATATATTTAAGCCCCTGAAGTGCACACACATCTCCAAGTACCCCTAAGAAAATATATAAGGTGGCAGATTTTTGTGTTCCTTAGTTTTGGAGTCACCCACTCTATTGCTAGCGCCATCTAATTTAAGAAGTCGATCTCACAATACGTATAAAAGCACAAACAAAGGTAATTACTTACTAAGAACACGTGCCATTATCCACTTCTCAATTTCTATTTTTTTAGTTTACCTGCGCGAAATACCATGAATTTTAAGGCGTAAGATAAAATATGTGAAAGTTAAAAAAAAAACTATTTAATTGGGTTTGGTACCTTTAAACACAACTGACCATATTGTTTAAGGCGTCAAACTAGTAATGTAAGTATATTTATAAGTAAATAAAAATAAGTCTGAGACGCACAGTCAAGAGCTTCGTTAGTTTCATAAGTATATTCCAAACTTAAACTTTATATTTTTTTTGTCTTTAGATCACCTGAGCTGGAGGTAAAGTTGTATAAGGTGTCAAAATCAATAAACGTAAGTAAAAAATCTTAATTCAATCTACAAACTATAAAATTTAATCATATAACTATTCAAAGTTTTATCTTTTTTAGTTTAGTAATTATAGAGCTACACACGCTGAAGCTCAATCACCCTGTGGCGTAAAGCTCTGAATGTATGTAAAAGTAGACAAAATTTGATCTAGGTGCTACACACGTAAATCTATCAGCAGTTTCATCTTTCTATTTTTTTTTTGTTTTAGAGTTTTACAAATATGTGGCCTAATGTTCTATCGAATGAAGCTTGAAATGATTGTAGAAAGAAAAATAAATATGCTTGAGTTGATCCCTCCAAATTAGACCTAAGAACCACATAATGAAATTTCTCTTTGTACAGATACACATTATGTTTCTTGGGTTTGAAGCTACCTGCACAGATGATCACACGGTTCAAGGCATTAAGATCAAAATTATTAAAATCAAATCAAAATTCCCCGAGGTGTGTTAAAAATTGTTATTGATTACGTATCTGTGCCACCCGAGCCATTATTCACGGGGTTTAAGAATATAGTCTCTCAAAATCAGAGATATAAATGCTCAAAGCTTACACCCAAATGATTAACATAATTATTTTAAAAGTTCCATCCCTATAGGTTTCTTTATTCTTTAACCATTCACATTGGTGGCTATGGAATCCAAGGCGCATGTTAAACTTGGAGTCGGCTACTTTCTTAAGAACCTCTGTCTAGATTCATAGCTGACTGAGCAAGGCAAGGTTCTGTTTTTAATAGATAATTTGTAATTTTGTCTGCCTGTCTAGATATTTACCACGCGACTATTGTCAAATGCATAGAACATTTTTTATTTTTTTTTTACTTTCACGCGCATTCTTGGATCCTTAGCCGAACAACGCAAGTACATTACATGGATTTTGATATGGTTATCCGTTTTTTAAGGGTGACCACTCAGAAAATATTTATATTGGTTAACTGGATAGCTGCCAATTGCGTTGAATAGTTTAAACAAAATTTGACATAATTTTTCTTTGAACTGAGGCAGAACAACGTATTCTCAGTTTTTCAATTTTATTATTCGTTTCAACAGGTCAACAGGTCCACTCAAAATATTTTGAATCTAATAGCTCATCTCAAATTATTTGAGTGTATTTGAAGCAATTGATAGATTACACTGGGCGTTTTTTTAAATAGTTTGACATATATATTATGAGATTGACGTCTTAAACCACGTAAACAGTGATTATTCTCTTTGAACATATTGTTGAATAAAGTATTCATTGGTTTTTTGTCTAGCTTGATCACCAAGATAAAATGGGTGTGTGTACTTATGTACGCGCGTAAGAAGTTATACTTCTTTGGCATCATTAAAAAATAAAAAATAATGTAATAATATTTAGTATTAATTATGTTAAATAATAATATTTTAATTTATATCAATAAATAATACATACGGATAGTTAACCTTATTATATTGGAGCACTTGAAAGAGTCTATAAGCACAATCTTTTTCACTAATATTTACGAATAGTAAATAATATTAATCAAAATATTCAATTTAAATCACTACTGGGCCTGGATTCACCAAAGGGAGCAAATAGTTGCGCCAGCGCAAATTTGAAATATGTTCCAAATCCCTATTCACTAAAAGGAGCAGGCGCAATTTGAGAGCAAAGTTGCGCCTTTTATTTGCCACCACTCAAGAGTAGGCGCAAATATTAAATCATGATTGTCACTTCAATAAATTTAAATGGCGGCATATTATTGTATTGGCTAAAAATACAATTAGTTACTTAACTATACTCCAATTAATAATGAATTAATTAAAATAACAAAATGTATGTCAAGCACAAAATTTGTTTCAATTTAGACAGTGGTAACAAAACAATTACGTACCTTTTATTGTTGGATTTTTACATTCAAACAACGGAATGGCATTTCTTGCAGTATTACAAAACAAAACTACGAACTGTGTAATCTTCGTCTAGATCCAAAGAGGTTTGTATTCCTCCAAGTCCAAAGACATCTTGTCACTAAATATGGCAGTTAGTATAACTTTTAAATAAGTTTTAAAGTTTCTATAAACATTAATGTTTTATTAATGGAACTTAAATTTTAAACTAATAATATTAATAAATACAAAAAAAATATTTTAATTTATATCAATAAATAATACATACGGATAGTTAACCTCAATTATATTGTAGCACTTGAAAAAGTCTATAAGCACAATTTTTTTCACTAATATTTACGAATAGTAAATAATATTAATCAAAATATTCAATTTAAATCACTACTGAATATAATTTATTAGCACATATATAATTCGCACTTGTATGAAACTAAAACACGTGTTGTGAATGTAGAAACTAGAAACATGTGGATAAACATTATATATATGAAAACAGTGATCAGAGGCGACGAGCGTACCAACATGCGCGACTAACAGAGGTTCTATTTCTATTTTGTTGGCAGCTTTTTTTTTTCGAGACTTAATGAGCGGTTTAACTTCAACCTGTTACTTTTGTGTTACAGTGATGCGCGCGCATCTTAAAATTTCACTCTCATCATTTTTTCATAACGCGCCTAAAGAAGTATAACTTCAAAAAAATATCAACTAAAGATCAAGGAAGAAATTACGGAAGCTATTTAAATTTGAAATCAAATATAAATATTAAGACTGTAATAAATATTGACGATGAAAATATGACATTTAGACTATTAATATAACGATTTACTTAGAATTAGTTTCATTGTGTGTTTTTGATTTTGAGTTCTAACATCTTCACACCCACAAAACTACAAGAATACAAAAATTTAAATATATATCCTACTTAATTTACATAATATATTTAAAATAACAATATTTATATAGAAAAGTCCTCTTAATTTTGGCCTCAATAGATTTGTTTTTATTTTATATGTTCTTAGTTTGAAGATGGAAGTGTAAATATCAGATTTGAGAAGTAAGTATTTTTTGTCACATGCTAAAAGAGAAACTGTGACACAAATAAAGATAAAAATAAATGAAAAAGAGTGTGAGAGAATAATTCAACGAATCGTGTTTGGGTTGGTAGAAGCGGTACTGTGACATAATTCTCCTGCCGAAGGCTAAGCTTTAAATAGAACCCCATAATTCACACAAAGTTTTTTTAACGACAGGCTCCCCTCATATTTTGTAAAAATAGAATTGATGTCAGTGCCTTTATACCTATAGCAGTGCTTATGTGGTCTAAGACATAAATCTTGAATTAAACTGCATTGACTTGGACGGGAAGACAAAGGTACAAATCTAAACCAGATGAGTGTAAGGTGATTTACCAAATATTATTTATCACTGTTTTTTCCTACTCTCATCCCCCGTTAACATGGGGGCATTTCATCTTACCTAATATCCGCAGTAAGAATAAGCTGTTAACTAACCTTAATGTTATAACGTATTAACTAAAAATAAGTTCATTCATTCACATTTTTATCCTTGTTCGATTTTATAGTAAATAGGCCAATGACAAGAGGTATGATGGCATAATCGTGTATGAAGATTATTTATAAAAAAGAATTTACTTATTAATCAACTTAAAGGGTAAATTAATTTTTATTACTATAAATATATATTCAATATTTGGGGGATAGTGCCTTAATGGGGGAACTGGACACTTGGATATCTTGCCTTAGTCCAATTTATGAGCCCAGTCTTTTTAAAAAGATAATTTTTTTCTACTTTTACTAGTAACCGACTTAGCCTTCCATTACCCTCTCTAAAAGTCGTAGTAACCAAATTTATAGGTAGCTATATCGCTTTATATTTCATAGTTAGATTAAATTATTTTTAATTAAAGATGTTTGAACAATTGGTCATTATATGATAATTTGGTTGATCTTGAGATATGCTTAGTTGGTTCTCATAGGTACGCGACACTTATACTCAAGAAAAATACATTTGGTAGAACATACCATATTTTATTGTACACTATTACTGTGTTACATTCATTTATACCAACATTGGTAATAATTTCTTAAGTCTCATTAGGGCTATAAAAAAATAATCAAAATTCAATTGTATTTTAAATAAAGATCTTTTTTCAAAATGACAGGCTATTTTAATTCGTTTTGCCCGGTCTTACTTAAAATAATCAAACATAAACTTTTATCGGTATTTATTCCACACAAAAAAAACCACAACTTTGTGTATATTGTTTTCTAAATAGTAACCTTATATTTGCCAGCGTGATATGTTATCTGTGTTTATTTTAAATTACCTAAATGAACACACGTTAAATAAGTAATTATATTGACACGTTTAAATTTCATTTGAACCACTTAGATGGGCACATGAACTGAATGTCAGTTTCTTCTTATCTCCTTTTACAAATATAGGAATCATTGAGCTAGAAGTAAAGCCAAGTTAGCTGGGTGTACAGGTTGGGGGGGGGGGGGGGGGGGGGAGGAAGGTCCCTGGAATTTTTTTCATTCTTACACGCCTAAAATGTGTATAGCTCCCCATTCAATAAATGTTGGTAAAATTAAAATGCGTGTAGCTGGGGTGCTTGCAAAAACCAACTCTTTTGATGATTCCAAATATTAATAATAACAGATCTCCAAAACTTTAAACAAAACCGCTACAGTTTTGTGGAATGTTTGGCACATTTACCCTGAAAAGCAGCCCTTTTGGACTAATCTATACAGGACGTTTAGTGCGGTAAGTAAACGGTAAGTTTTTTTACGACTTTTATTACGTATTTATCGATGTGAGTGGGTTCATTTTTTTGTAACGGTCCAAGAAAAAAAAATATACAAAATTTTATTTTCATGAATGATTACTTCTTTCAATAAAGTGAAAGTGAGATTGAAAGTGTAAGACCTTAACATTTGTGGAACTAAAGTTTCGTATATTTATTTTAAGTCGTGAAAACTATTTGGTTTTAAGAAAGAACGATAATACTATTAATATATATATATATATATATATATATATATATATATATATATCTATATATATATATATATATATATATATCTATATATATATATATATATATATATATATATATATATATATATATATATATATATATATATATATATATATATTAGCACCACGTCTTATTGCTCGTTTGGGTTATACGCTAATGTACTGATTAAGCTAAGGTTTTTAGTGGTTAGGAAGGTTATATTTAGAGGAAGTGTACCCGCATTTGGGTGGAGAAATTGGAAAATCACATTGGTTAAACTCACCTCAGTATATCCAACCAAGATTTGAGTCTCTATCTCCCCGTCATCGGTAGTATGGTCTATTGCGAGAGTAACTATGCAGCCACAGAAGCTGTAAATATACCACTAATAAAGATATTATTAATCACACCTCGTGAATGTGGGGAATACCAGGCCTCCACCGTGGTTCGGATTCCACGTTAAACTGTAGGTCCTCCATTTCATCTCACAATCACCCTACCATTACACATTAGCGTAAGTGCGTATAGCCCGAACGGGTAGTAAGACGCGGTGCTAATAATAATAAAGATATTAAATGTGCTCACAAGTTTAAAGAGCATTTGATAAAAAAAGAGAGCAAACGTACCCGTTAACCCGTGGGATCGAGGGCTGGCTCTTAACAATATTTTCAAGAACTATAATTAATAGAGAGAGTAAAACTTCATCAACAAATTCGTCTAGATTTTAACGGTACGTGTCAAATGGTGGGAAGGACAGGCGCACACTGAGAATGACAACATTAAACGAGGTCAAGAGGGACTGATTAACGGGTTTGTTAGTTTTGTAATTTGCAAGTAATTCTAAGATAAGGGCAAAGAGAAGGGTTTGAAGATAGCAGAGTTTGCCCTTACCTTGAAATGTTCTACTACTAACAAGGAAGAAAATTTGAGAGCCTTGTTGAATTAGAATTACTTTGAAACATAAGTTGCAAGTGAATGGGGGGTAGAAAGGTGGAGTGGGAGAGTTTTGAGGAGGTTTGAGAGCAAATATTTTCAGGATGACGACAGCATGGAACTCAACAAGATGTTGATGTCAACGATGAGAAGAAAGAGTGAATTTTCAATACGTATCATTGGGTTGGATGTCTTTTACCTATTTCCGTTAGTGGAACAGCTTGAGTATTGTCTCCTTGTTCGAATCTCATCAGAAGACAGCATGTTAGCTATTTAAAAATTTGGTTGATTCCTATTTTATAAATGGTACATTGATGGGATTTTTTTTGCGTTAATACAATTTAGTTATTGGATAAAAGGGGGCTATAAATAATGTTTTGTAATGCGTTTTACCATATAAAAGGCTTTGGTTTGTTATATTTATTTTGTGTTTATATTTTTTCTTGCAAATTAAAAAAATATATATAAATGTACCTAAGGTAATGAATTGAATTTTAATATTATTGCTATTATATTTATTATTATTATTATTATTATTATTATTATTATTATTATTGTGGTTTAGAGGTGCGTTGACACATACAGGTCAATAGCGCCTAAATTTTAATAACGTTCACTATCATATGGGCTTCCAATTTCTTGTGTTTCTTTATATTTCACCACGTCATGCGTTCTTTGTGGCACCCTTCTATAAATAAACAAACAAATAAATAAATTAACGCTTGACATGGTGAAGAATAGAACGGCTTTAAACTAGTGTGTCTATTCATTGGAATGGATGGTGTATACATTTGGATTGAAAAATTGCAAACAAAAAACACTATTTAGTAACCAATTGCAAATTAAAATTTTATGTGATCGATCACTATTAAATAACATGCATTACACTGACCAGCTTTTAATTTCAATGAACCAATAATCACGTGGTATAGGGTGTTAGAATTTAAATACATTGAATCGTCTGTTATGGAGAGGTTGAGATTCTAATAATCGGCTGGGTACACTAGAAAGAATTTTCCCGTAGTGTTTTAAAGTTGTGATTTTGCCATGTTCTCTCCATGACAGCATTTGCGCATTTCCTCTAAGTAGCCATCCTAATTATTTATGTCTATAATAAGAATTTAATAACTTTATACCTTGATGGATTAAAAATCAAGGCTATTATATTTGTTGGTTGCGGCTATAGGTGCATCTAAATAACATATATTTAAATTGAAAAATGGCACCTGACATGGGAATTGAGCCCGTGACCTTGGTCTTTATACACCAATGCTCTTACCACTGAGATATCCAGGAGTCACTTTATGTCCAGGGTCATTCCTCAAACATTATATTATATATATATATATATATGCTAAGAGCATTGCCCAAGTAAGTTAAAGGTACTTGGTTCGATCCCCCGGTCCGAATGACATATTTTAATTCAAAGAATAATTACCATATATTGAGCTTGCCTCTCTTCCAAGACTTTAAGTTAAACATTTTGTGTCCTTGGGCCCTTCATAAATGTGTAACAAATACTATTATGCTATATATTATGTTCTTTTTATCTTCGGAATACTAATACTTACTTGCTTATCATTGAGTTATTGGCCACTTTTTTATTATTTCAGTGTCAAAGTGTAACACAAAATAGTTGGGTCACACGAATGAGCCAAAAGGCATAAGTTTAGATCCCAACCACATACACTTTAAACTTTTTCGTTTGGAAATACTGATGCATTTTCGTTGAAATATCATCTAAAATTATTTTCTACAATTAGAAATCTTAGTAAAGTTCAGTAAATATATTAATATTAATATAAATACCACAAATAATTTCCATGTGGACAAGACTACTTCCATCCTGATCCCAAAAGTTTTTACAGAACATTTTAATAAAAAACTAATTTGCTGTATGTCAAAAAATTGGTTTCTTTAAAAATTGAGACATTATAAAAAAAGTGTGTAGCCTGGTAGCAAACAATATAACCATTGAACATTTTTGTCGGTGATATTTAATCAATATAAATTTATATAATATTGTAAAATCTATACAAAATCGATTTAAATCTGTGAGACAAAAATCTAAAAGATGTATATTTAAATATTAAATATAATAATATATTTTGAATTGAATACAGATTAATTAGGAAAACCATTTTTCCATAAAGTTTTTAAGGTAGTTGGGAATGGAAAAGGTTATATAATAATAAGTTACATACCCTGTACTCATCTCCAGATATTGTTAGTTATCAAATCTTGCATGTTATTTTGGGCAAGACTGAACCATATTTCTAACCCTACAATCTAACAAATAGGGTTCAAATATAAAATAAGTTAATTAGTCAACAAAATAGGAAAGAGTGTGCTAAGTGAGTAAAGACTATAGAAAAAACTGGGCAAGAAACCAATACCCAGAACACGCAATATGGAGTAATTGCGGCACATGTCACCACGGTCAACCTCAACAATATATAAATATATAAACATTCCCTTAATTCAATTACCAGCCAACAATTTAGATAGCGTTATACCTAAGGATAAATAAGTTTAAAAAATTAGAGTAAGTAGAAAAGATTCACCAAATGGTTTGTTTATTAGATATTCAGAAAAAACTATGAACAACAATTAATATGAAAAATCCCATAAAGGGGAGCAATAATATATACAATATTTTGTGATCACAATAGCATGGTTTCATTAGAAGAAAGCATTAAATGTTTTAGTAATCACCACCACTAATTTACGTTAACAAAATACAAGTTGGATGCGTCTTTGTTAGCCAGAAATATAGAACTCATAAATTAAATCTCTACGAAATGCTCATGTTCTTTACATAAAAATCAAACTTAATTATATCATTAACCTTTCATCTCTTAGTCCCGAAAAAAGGGAAAATATGTTTTACCTAGACATAAAACTATCAATTTCTTATATTTATTATAAAGTAGAGCAATCCACATTTTAATTGCCAACGCTTAAAATATTACCATCAATAAACCAAGTTATTATGGCGGCTATTACTAACCTCAATACTAGAGCTGATGGCGCCCAATAAACTAAGTTCATAAGTAAACAATGGAGATAAAACATAAACAGCACTATTTTCAAGTTAGAGTCCAATAGTTCAAGTTCGTTTTGATTGAGATATATTTTAAGTCTAAAAGAAATATTTCTATTAACACCAACAAGTTCTGTTTTCTAATCAGTTCAATAAATTAAGTTCAATAAGGTAAAAAGAATTTTGAAATAAAAATATTACATGCCGAAAAAGAATTTTGCTTACATTATTATTAGCTTCCGAAGCCTTCGCTTCCCCTAGCGATCAATGAAGCCAGTCCAAGAGTGCGTCTCCACTCGCACGATCACTCTTTTACAGTCCACAGAACACGGAATGAGGGATCACGAGGGGAGGAAAACCAAAGAACATAAACAAGGGGGGGGAGGGATTCTACACGCTTCTAGACTGGAGTAGAAACAAAACTGGGCACTGGCGAAGAGTATCTTCTTTTCTACTGAAGATCTTTGGTCAGGAACTTTTGTAATGGAGCGTTGAATAGGTGCGGCTTCAGTATTCTGTTGTCAGTTGTTATGTTAGGACGTGTGTAGAATCGACGGGGCGGTTGAGTGCGTGGCCGGGCCAACAGCAGACGGTGTCCGTACAATTGGGTAGTCAGTTTGTTGTTGACTTGGGTATCGTTGACTTGTGGCTAATGCTACAAGACATGCAACGCAAATGGAAGAAACTATAACAGCGTTTAAGGTATTAGCTGGGAAACCTAATGAGAAGACACCTGTAGGAAGATCTAGACGAATATTAAATATAACATTAGAATGTTCCTAAAGGGATAGGGTGAGATGAGGTGGAATGAATACATTTATTTCAATATAGTGGTAGGCAGATTTTATGCTTCCGAGATCATAACTTCATAAAGTAAATACATATTTACTTAGGATTTGTATTGTGCTTGAAGTAAAATAATCTCAGGACTTATAGTCAATACAGCCTAGAAAAAACACATAATGTTATAAACTCAATCCTATTTCAAGCGAAGATTAATAGGAGAGTCATAATTATTAAGTGTCTATACACATATTTGAACAAGATTTTGTCCTGCCAGTGATCAACTTATAAATATCAAGAATATAGCAATATCCTATGTATTTTACCTTATTTTGAGAATCATATAGTAAAAAAGCAACACACCTGTCCACAAACTAAAATTGTAAAGGCCATCTTATTTACATATTATAATTTGCCTAAGCTGCATACAAGCTGATGTCTTAGCAAATAAAGGTCAAAAATCCAGATCACTAGTAAACAACGAAAACAACAACAACATTTTAATATGATATTTATAATAAAAATAAATAAATTTATAATTTTAAATATTTTAGACATCAATAGAATAATATAAATTGATTAACTATTTTATTATGATTTCATAAAGGTAACTTTAATTTATTTCAATTTTATTCTATAACTAGAATCAGAATATGTTAGAAAGAAAACGAAATAAAAAATAAACATATTTCTTTGGTAAACATTGACAACGTTTTACCATACTATTATTATTATTATTATTACTATTGATAATAGTATTTTATAGACATTGACACTATCTATATAATAATAAAGCTTAGCACCGCGTTTTACTACCCGTTCGGGTTATACGCTTTAAGTACTGATTACTCTAATGGATTAGGAATTGGGAAGGTTGATTTAGAGGAAGTGAACCCGCATTTGCTTGGAGGGAGAGTGGAAAACCATTTAGAAAAACCACCCCAGCTCACCCGACCGAGATTCGAACCTCGATCTCCCCGTCCTTAGCAGCAGGGCTCAACACGACAAGCGCGTTAGCCAACTACGCCACATAGGCGGGTGACATTATCTATAAATTAACGGCTTAAAAACAGATGACTTAACGCATGGATATATAAAAATTGTTTTAGAATCTTTTGTAACTGTCAAAATAGCTATTTTCTTTTAGTATCCTAATTATTAATACCAACTCAACCAAATAGCAAATATGATATTCACTATATGCTTCCCAATTTATAGAACATTACATACATAAGTACATAACAGTATACATTCTAACACATCATGAAGAAAGCAATGTTTCACCCTCTCCTTTTGATAACGTTATACAATTCAACATTTATAAACATAATTAACACTGGATTCAATGAAATTCCACACTAGATTTGATTAAATATCACTTCGAATATCACATTACTACCTTACACACTTAAATGCATTGTCAAATATAGCCTGTAACACTATCTGTATGGATGAGTATCAGTAATGATTCGGGTTGTTTTGCTTTCTCAATAGTTCCGTTCAACCGGTTCTTAACTGATGTTCAAGTTATTTATATAACCTAAGATAAAACAACATTTTCTGATGAGAAAAAAATATAATCATATACATGTATAGTGATTGGCATTGAAAAAGTTTTCAATACACAACTTCACCAAATATATATTTTATTTAGTATTAAAGTAACTTATATCCTTTCTGGACCATATTTCCATTAAGTGTCACTTGTCTATATGTTGGTGATGACAAAGTATTTTAGTATGAGTAGTTACCAGCCATGTAGAATAAATAAATGATAGAACCAACACCGAATGTTTGCAAACGACCACTCCCTAATATAATATTATGTAGTTTTCATGCTTATCATATTTCAAAGCGTGACTAAGGCAAATATATAGCACAAAACACAAACATATCACTTTAACATACACATAACACATCTATATATATACACAAACATGTATGATTTCCAGGGACGTAACTACAACGTGGCAAGTTAATGATTAATTTAAATTCACTGAACCAAATGAATGATGCATGCTGTTTATTTGAGCTATTGTTTCAGTAAATCAAACTAAGAGAGTTGTAATTAACCTGTTACGCCTCGCTGGACACATTTAAACGTGAACTGGGAATTGATCAAGGGACTTAGGCTCGGGATGACGCGAGAGTTCAGAGCACATTATAGATACAGTTCTCTAGAGTACTCTTCACCTCTCTTTTAAACACACACCTTCATAATTACCGCTCTTTCATTATGCTTATTTAATATCTTTATATTCATTTTTATTTTGTTTCAAGTATTCAAGCTTTAAAAATGACACGTTCCTTTTCAAATTTGTTATGAAAATTGTGTGTGTGAAGGTAGTAATAATAAACAAAATAATACTAATAACAGATTTAAATCCAAATCGGTGTTCAAGTCATCTAGATAAGACTCGCAATACAAATGGTTGTCTTTAACGAGGGGGTCTGGATTCGGTTCCCATGCGAGTTGTTTGGTCTTCTACAAGCAATTTATTACTGAATTCTTCCCATTCTTTTCCCATACCAATAATGTGAGTGTCTTATATACCACCCTCCTTATAACTACCTCATAAATAATATTCAAACGCTATTTGTTGGTCACACGGTCTAAGGCGCTATTCTAGCAATAGATTAAATTACCAAGGATGGAAGTATCGTGACTCTATTCCAGTAGGGTGGCCTCTGGGTGATCTTTCCTAAAGTGTTTCTTACCATCTCTCCACGCAAATGCTGGCACACTTACTTTAGATTCAACCTACCTCATCTCTAACCCATTATCGTAATCATATCTACCATAATAAATTATATGATTCTTAAATCGATTCACACTCATCCCTTAACCATGCCCGAACCAATGTAAGCACTTCATGCACATTGACCTAAAGGATTCCCTTTCAATTCGCTTTCCTTCAGCACCCATTTATTACTGACTCTGTCCATGTGAGTTTGTACGCATACATTTCTTATATATCTCATTTTAACCACATTTTACCTTGCTCGTATGTAGCTCCTTATAAACCTACGCCTCAAATCCATACAACACTGTTGGTATTAACACACTTAAATACTGTCATCTTTGACTCTTTCGAAGCTAGTTCATTCCTTGCAATAGTAGAAATACAGTACATCCAACCACTATCTGAGATGCATTCACCCGTCTCCCGATTTAACAATCTGTCTTGGCATTTTTCTAGCAACCCAGATACACAGAATAATTCAATTATTCTAAAAGGTTTCCATTTATACTAAGCTGACAATCATTTGCTGATTCTTCCTTCACTTTAGTTTTGCCTGTCATTCACATTCAAACGATGTAATGCATTCTACAAGTCACTTTTATTATCAGCGAGTAATACGGAATAATCTGCATATAGCACCTTGACCTGACTGTATTTGGATCTTTGTAAACCAATTACAAACAAGGAATGGATGCATGTCTTTTGAATCATCCTGGAGTAACTTTAAACCCTTACAGCGTAGCTGAAGTTTTTGAAACGTCTTTTCCATGAGCATTTTGGACAAATATCCTTGTTAATAGTTTCAAACAGCCTGATATGTTCCCATTATATCATGAAATAGTTTCGGAATAAGAGTTACTTTGTAGTTATGTAACTGATCGCAAAACTGTTAAGATTTCATAAAACTCAGAAATTCATGAAAAAACTAAATTTTCAGAAATGTGTGAGATTCCAGAAACTTCAGTAACCGACAAACTTTGGGCTTCAGAGAATAAAAACTGATAGCTCTTGAGAAATTCCAAACTTTTCTCAACAATAAAGCACATAAGAACAGGGACGATAGACGTGGGAAAAACAAGTCACACGTCGAAGAAAGAACATATCAAGAAAATGAAGGAGAACTGAAAGAAATCAAAATGATAAGCTGCAGTGCGTGGGTCTAAAATTAACTAATAATGTAATGTTAATGGAGCTTCCACAGAAAAAAAAAGTTAAAAGCATCACCCGTGCATAAAACCCTCGGAGGGTAGGAAGCAGCATGCTATCGCTTCCTTGTCCTCAAAGGATAAGCCTATCCTTTATTTTTCTACTTAGGATGAAGACAGCGCAGATGAAGAGTTAATATTTTCTAACTAACCATGTCATCAAGGCAATAGTGGTTAGCAGTAAATTCGCAATTTAAAATTCCTTTGTTAGTCCCATGAAGTATGTGCAGGCATAGAGGTCAAGAATGAACATCTTATGCTTGCAACGTTTGCACGAAGTGAATGTTAATATAAATGTCTAAAAACTAAATTATATGTAACACTTTTTTTAAGTGCTTCAACAAAGCATCATTACTCTTGAACATTATCACTTCTCTTTTCCTATTTTCAAGGTCATGAATATGTTAGTTCGGGTGACCTGTAGAAAGTGTAAAAGGGGTGAATAAGAGAATTTTATGTAATGTCATGAGAAAGTATGGTGAGGATGCATGGTAAATGCAATCATGGTAGTGTATGATGGAAGTGAAGCGTGTGTAAGGGTGGATGGAGCTTTGAGCGAATGGTTTGACATTGAATAGGATGTTAGAAAAGGGTGTATTATGTGTCCATGATTATTTAATGTATTGATGTAAAAGTGTGTGAGGGATGCTAGCGAGGATACAATTGGCGTGAAATGGAGATTGTTAATGTAAGAATGCTGCTGTAATTTATTTCATGTGCGTAGCGCTAAAGTTACCATAACAATAGCATTATCAGAAGCTCTTGTAACAGCTTCCACGGAAAGGTGTGATTCATGACTGTCCAGTAGTAATATAACTCGCTTATCCTTAGAAAATTTCACAAACATAATTAACTGGGCTAGGAATGTCAGGAATATTTCTTCTTTCGACGATCAAAAATGGTGTTGCTGCACCTAATGTGGCTGGAGGTGTACCAGAAAGCATCCTATCCTTAAAATTCTCTCTTTGAGAAACCAGCATTGGTGGCATATGACTTATGATAGAATTTGTGGAAGTTATCATGGTTATGGTGTTGTCCTTCTATGCAGATGTGCGGCTTTCAATCTGTTTCACTCCAATGAGAGCAACAATTCGTGATAGAGTTTAACTGTATAAGGCCCGGGCTTAACCAAATTCCATATTATTGAAGAGGAATTTGGTCAAAATGAGCGTGGACAATTTCCAGATTCGTAAATTTCATCAACACTTGTGTTCTTGAAGATAGTAGACAGGGATAAAATTGTAGCCTCCAGTTTTCTCACAGAAGACGCATCAGTTATTTGCTCATTATTCCAGTTATTCGGATATTTTTTATTATTATAAAATGCAAATTTAAGTGCTAGTTCTCTCACACCATTTTTGTTGGCCTATTTGCCATTTTAACAATTGTTAAAAATATATTTCAAGAGTGTTTCTTCTTCTTAGTCAATTTAAATTCACTTCAAGGCTTTATTGGTAGAATAGAGAATATAATTCTAACCTGAAATTTTGTAAGCTGCAAGTTGCCGTTATAAGATGGCAAGTGACATTTTATGAATCTCACAAACATCCCGTAGGAAAATTCTTTAGTCAGTTGTGGCATTGACCATTTCTACAACTTTTCTGATGGCATCTGTGTCATCAGTCTTACTTTTAATACCAAGTTTATTGCGTGGAATTTTACCTGAAGCAAGAAAATCGCCATCAATATAATTTTGTCAACCTGAACGGTGTTTCAAGTTACACGAGGTACAATGTTGCAAAGTACAAGAGATTGCCATTAGAAACAATAAGGGTTTGTCGAATTTATAGGTTCAACCAAAAGCTATGAAATGTATTACGTTCTACTCACCACATAGTAGCAGATACTGGGATATTATAATTTATTGGCCTTCAATTACAGTTTTTCTTGAATACACAAACATACACAAAACAGCATATTTACAACAGAAGCTTTGAAACACAATTTTTCAGTACATGACTCAATTACTGACCGCAAACATCTCACAACTGCTGTGTAACTTCATGGTAGTCTAGTACATAGTATATTTCTAAAAAGTGTCGTCAGAGTACAATACTGATTATAAAACAAGGGGTGTTCCAAGAAACGCTATGTTTAAGGTACAGCAGTATCACCTATATTTCTTCCTTACTGACTCATTTGAAATTTTTATAAATATTTAACACCAGCATTGGTGGGAACGGGGGTTAAAAGTCTGGATAGACTTGTCTTGTTTTCAAGGAATCAGGAAACTGAGGGTTCGAACCCCAGCCGTATATACTCAGAGATTCTCTCCATAAATTATTTTCACTATTTTCCCACACAAATACTTGCACATTTACTACAGATTCTGCTACTATCTAACCCATCACACTATCACAGATTAATTTGGATAGCCAGACGTTATGCACGGTGCTATTATCAGTTAATAGAACACAAGCATAAAAATTTCAGATAGAAAAATCCTTCATATAACTAAATAAATTAAGTGTTTGTATATAATAGGAGATAGTGTTGTTTTCCAGGGAGAGATTTATTCGAAACAATGTTACGTACGTTCACTAATTGGAGGGAAGTTTAGTAGCGACCCAAAGAGCCCCAGTACAGATGAGCAGGGGCGTGTTGTGTGGGAATATTTGGGGGTCGTCACAAGTTCTGTCCTTATTGGCGCCTAGTATATGGGAAGCTAACTGTACGACAAGCAAGCAATTATTACTGGAAGAAGATTTGGAGAGAGATATACAGTGGCAGAGATCTAAAAAGCTATAATAAGGAAAGGAGAGTCTGTGAAAAATAGGTTGAAAACGAAAGGTGAGATTTAAAGAAAATGAAAATGAATGTGAAGTAAAAACAGTGTGAGAAAGAAAGATAACGCAAATGAATCAAAAGTAAAAACAAAGAAAGTGAAATAGAAATAGGCGAAGAGAGAAGATAAATGATAATAAAGAAGGTGAGATAGAAAGAGAACGATAACATTGGGGAAAGAAAAATATATTCATAGAATATTTAAATAAGAAAAAGAAATAAACAAGGTGAGAGAAAAATAAAATAAGAAATACAGAAGAGTATTTTTAACTCGAAGTCTAAGGGATACAAAAAAAAATTAAAAATATACAAAATTAGAGTTAAACATTTATATGAGTATTTACGCAGCTGGTACACAATAAATCAATAATCACAAAATATGCTATACATAAACACAGTCATTTTATATACATTATACGAAAAACACACACCTACAATATATATACAAAATATATATATATACACACAATATATATATACACAATAAATAAAACAATAATATATAACACCAAATATATATACACACTATAATACAATATTTAAACCACTAATATATACACACAATATATCTATATACACTATATATAAAATATACACAATATATAATATACACAATAAATATATATGACACAATATATATATCACAATGATAATATACACTAATATACACTAATATATACAATATCTATACAATAGATAGTTACACTATATATAACCTAATATACAATATCTATACAATAATATACACTATATATACACTATATATATGCAATTATATATAATATATACAATATATATACACTAAAAAATACAATATAATATATACACTATATATATACCAATATATATATATGTAAATAATAATACGTTAGAAACACAAAAAAACTAATTTAGATCATAAAAACCTTGAAAAATTAGCGTACAAAAATCTCAGTATAAAATCATTGATGACGTGCACATGAAAGTTTACCCCTTTGATGCAGGCATCACGTGATTACATTGTACACACAAGCGACGAATGGTAATGCTTACACACCTATCTTGGAAACTTTATTAAATCCCCACAGTCCAGGAATAATAAAGATCGATAAGCTAGGTTTGAATAACTAAAAAGTTAGCAATAGCTTTGAATTTATCCAAATATTTTCTCTATTAAATTTCGAATTAAAATTATTTATACATATGATTTTAAATGAAACTTGTGGTGGGTATTCATGTGATTTCTAACGATTAAATTTTTTAAGCTAACCAATGTGAATCAGCCAATATTTACGTAATAAGAGGAGAAGAG
>JBCFYV010000003.1:54306267-54326015 GCA_039000515.1 Timema cristinae | reverse complement strand
TTTGAGTGCGGTAGATATCGCGCCCCGTTCATATCAGAAAGACAGATATACAGACAAATTCATTTTATTAGTATATATGGACTGTATATTTATATTGTGAATAATCAACAGCTTTAATCAAACGTACTAGCTCATGTATCAGGGTTGTTAAATCTACAGTGAGTGTTGATTAATACTCCATGTGGGTGACACCATATTGTGAAAAAAATATCTATTATATTTATATGTATAGTATATTTTCAGTGTGTCCTCCAAATATGTTTACATAACGTCAAGATGGATACAATTGTGTATTTGTTGGACGCCACTCCTAGGATCTATGAGAAAATAATAATAAATAAAAAATACATTTACCTCAGCTAATTCAGACAGTGGCATGACGCCTCTTAATACTAGAGACCACTGGGGAATACTTAAAATAAAGTTTGAACAATTTAAATAAAATTGATTGTTGAGATAAATTGTACTAATTTAGACTTCAATAAAAATATATAAAAAATATACAACTATTGGAACTTGGTGGGTGCATTATTGTTTACTTTTTTACCACATCGCAATACTACCTATGGAATTCCAAATAATTATAATTCTATTTTGACAAAATAAAAAATAAAAAATATGGTATTAACTATATTCTTAAACAAAATTTATTACTTAAAGTAACAATCTCTGAACATGTTTGAATTTAGGAGTTTAGAACATATAAAACTAAGAGTACAAGAAAGAAATATAGGCTGAACTTATATAATAATAGTTTAGAGTAAGATAAAAAAAAGTATTGTTTAGAAAAAAAGAAAAAACAAACAATAGATTTAATATTTAGACATAAAATAAAATATTGATTAATTTTCTGGAATAGATAAAAGGTTTGCATATATTTATTCTTTCTGAAAGTTTTACATAAATCCTGGTTTCTTGTTAAAGAGAAAAATATTAATTTAGAGTTGAATATTTGTCTTGATCTCACCAATGAATTCGTACATGTTGAAACAGCACAAATTTCTGAAATTTGTTTCCTTACGATTCTTTCCAACTCGTCCACAATTTGAAGAAATAAACAATCTCTAGTTCTTGCCCAGACACTTAACTTTTCATTTGTGTACTTGCACTTTGCTTTCAAGCCATTGTTTCACTATAAAAATAAATGTTGTAAGGAGCTACACAAATTTTTCTCCATATTAAAATAACATCGAGTAAGAAGACCCTAATCTTCTTCAAAAAATGTTTCAAGAATCAAATTTATAAACGTTCTATTTTCTTACAAGTCCAAAGAGAAAACTAATATATTAAAACAAAAAATAAAATGTTGGCCAAGGACTAGAGATGAATATAAATAAAATGCAAATTTAATATAAAGATTGAAATATATGTCAATGAATATGAGCAATGTTTCTTAAAATAATTAAATGTTTATTTTCATCTATCATAATTAAAATTCGCGCTAGTTTGGAGGTATTTACATCACATCTTTTTCTTTTCTAACTTCTTTTACAATCGCGAGACACGCCACTCACTTGTTTGACAGATCTGCGCATGCATTGAAATAAATCATGACCGACATTGAAAATAAATAAATAAGAGTAAACAAAATTATATAAGGGTAATTAATATATTTAATAAAAGGAAAGTGTTCTTCCTTATTTAAATAATTTAAAACAGTGTTATACGTTCTTCCTTCCGTTCTTTTTATTTTTTATTGGATGTAAATATTATTTTGTCACTCCGGCAACACAGCGTTTAAGCTGCGGCCGAACTTTGAATTGCATAATTTCAAACGAAAATAAATTGGAAACTATTTATAAAAATTAGATTAATATAGGGAAATACATTGTAGTGTGGCAAATAACGTTACAATATGGCATTACATTGTGAATATGAGAGCGCATGCGTAAAGTTATCTAATAACGCTTTATGGGTTTCTCTAAAAAAAAAAACACAGACACCAGATAATAACGTGTGCTGGAGAGTACGACACGTCCAGAGACCACTCCCCTCTAACCCCCCTCCCACCCTTCAACGTACATACATAATACTGATACCCTCCGGGTATTCTCTCGAAGCTAAACTGACCGGACCGTGGTGTTTCATTAACAGCGTGGCACGCAGAATGTGGTAATGTCAGACACCTATGACTTTCCAACCTATACCCTCTCCCTTCGATGTAATGAGGTATCACCTAATATGTTTCCACGTCGCAACTAAGCGGGAGCTGAATTGTATCCACTCTGAATTAGCTCCATTCAAGCATTTCTCAAATATAACTTATTAAAAATTCTGCTTTGTATCAAATAGAATTATATACCTCATAGCCACAAATTTATGCATTGTATCCACTCGTAATGTATTTCATTCAGACATTTCTCAAATAAACAATTTTATATTCACAAATGGCGTGCCTTAATTCCTAATTCTTATTTCAAATCTAAATGTGTTTGGTCATACGTCTGGAATTGAATTCTTAATTAACTCACTACAAGTTTACTAGAGTGCAGCCAGATCACTATTTTAAAACAAAAACAACTTATAGCTTAAGTTTAAGCTAGTGATAGATACAAAGTAATTATAATATGTTGACGTCATGTTGGTGTCATAGTTACTATATGGATTTCAAGTATGCCCAATTGAGGTCCAAATTTAATTTATATAGTAAGCAAAACTAAAATTGAAAAGTAAACATTATTTAAGAAAAACTAATAATTTCACTATAGGCACAACTTATATTAGATACAACAAATATATAAAAAAGTATACAAATAAAAGGTTATACATATCTTATTTAAATATATGTTTTATACAATATATTAATATTTAGATTATTTTTTTATAATCAAAACAGCAAAGTAAGTAAAATAAGGGCCTACAAAATTATATTATTATTATTAGCACCACGTCTTACTACCCGTTAGGGTTATACGCACTTACATTAATGTGTATTGGTAGGGTGATTGTGAGATGAAAAGGAGGACCTACAGTTTAACGTGGAATCCGAACCACGGTGGCGGCCTGGCATTCCCCACATTCATAAAATGTCTTGTCAGAGGTGAAGGAAGGGTTTGGTAATCAGATAAATTTGTGCCTGGACCGAGGATTGAACTCCGGCCACCAGCATAGAAGTCTGACACCTTACCCCTAGACCACCAGGTCACCTTAGAAAATTATATATTAGTTTCTTTAATCCGTCTTTTAAGCTTTATATAAAACTGATGCAGTGGATATCTCATAACTTCTTTCGGTAATTTATTTGTGAGACAATGCTGCGAACTCATATTAAACAACTAAGCCAGTCGAAAAAATCTATGAATTGACAACAGGGGCGTTGCACGAAATAAATTTGGGGATTGGGGGATGAACAAGTGTTTTTCCCAACTCTTAATCATTTCGAAATTAGAAAAATTCCCAGGTAGCAGGCAAGTGAGAGTACAAGAAGGCTAATGTTAAGAACGAGGAGGAAGGGGAGGGACAGGAGGATCCCATAAATTTATTTAAATTTTGGATGTTAATAAAGTCTTGAACCAAGCCTTTAGGAAAATGTATTTTTAAATGTACTTGTTTATACTGGATTTTTAAAGCTACAAGACTTTTTCAGTGCATAAGTAAATAACTTGAATTATTATTTATTTCAGTTTATCTGCCTCTGAGATAAATTAATATCTAATTGATCTTAAATATATTTATTTAGATTTGCAGATATTGTTCAAATCGCGTATTTTAGATTAAAGAATTTAACCGACTTTATTACAGTGGTTTCTAACATTTTGTAGTTTATGGCCCAATTGTTCAAATCCTAGTTTTAAAGTCTTTTCACTGTGTTTTTTATTACCAGCCCGGACTATCTACAGATAACTACACCAGTGGGATGGGTAAAATTTAGAGGAAATGTACCCTTTTTTTCTTTGAAGGATATTAGGATAAACTAACCCTGGTCAGAATTAAAATTCTTACTTCACCTTCACTAACAAATCAAATCAAAGGAGCATGACATTAAACCCACATGTTCACTAATGCTTGTTTTAATTATTATAAATTGCTTATAATATTGAATATATGTGACTAATATGTAGTAAAAGAGAATCAACAAGCCCGGGGTTGGGGGATGATAGTATATTATGCTAGCAGCATTACAAGACTTCCACAGTAAATACGTCAGCAAGAAGCTATCAGAATGGAATAACCAAAAGGAACCTAAGCAATAACTAGTTGATTTTTTTAGCAAACTAGCACTTTCATTTCTATTATAACCACGCATCTTTATATATACATTAAAATCCTTGAAAAAGTAAATATAAAGCAAAAGCCTCTGTATTGTGACCCCATCCAAATCACGCCGCAACCCCCAAGTTGGAAACCACTGATTTAATTTAACACACTTGTGTAACGTGTTGATTACATTTTAACATTTACACTCAATTAAGCCCTATAATAAGTTTAAAACTATTTATACCAGAGCTAATAACTTATAATAATGAGTGGCAGATATAGACTCATTGCGACATCACAAGCGGGAGACACTCAATTCTCATCAAAAATGCTCCAGAAAACGAGGCAACTCGGCTTCTAAGACCAACACATAAACATCTGACACCTGGTCCAGACGACGAGTAAATGAGAGAGGCTTCATTCGGGGTTTTTCCAACAGTCGTCGTCCAGCGCTAGTGATCGGGTTGCGCAATGTGTGATGATTGCCACACCCCTTCGTACTTGGAGATAGCCTTGCCAAATGTTATTAGTCCCACTTGTATATAAACGCCTATCCATGGTTTACGTACATCTATTTTATTGTAACCACTCGTCGGAGGAACTGCTGGAAGATAAATTCACGAGCATCTGCTAAGACTACGTACTGAATACCTCGATGGTTGAGGCGTCTGTGTCACCTCCTCACCGCAGAGCAGACTACGGCGGATACTATAAGTATTGAGGGATGTTGTAATCTTTATTGGGCTTTGAGCTCTATTATTATATGTCCATTTGACGCAGTTTTTCTGTCAGTATCACTGACTTGTTTCGCTACTCCCTTAAGGGATGTTTATTTTTCTGAGCCTTGAGCTCTTTTATTCTAAGTCCATTTGGACTGGGTTTTGTTTGTCCGTACTACTGACTTATTTTCCTATTCCCTGAAGGCATAGTTTAGCTATGTTGAGCCTTGAGCTCTATTGTTAAATGTATATATGACTAAATTCTTGTATGTCAGTACTACTGATTTATTTACCTATGCTCATAAGACATAGTATATAGAGGTATGCACTACTGATCTATGTCTATTAGGCTTAGTCTCAAATATTAGGTTTAAGATTAGGCTCCTTAGACTATATGACCATATAGCGGCTAGTTTAAAGAATATAATAAAATAATGGAGGATACCAGGTAATCTATTGCTATATTTCACGACCTAATTGGATCTGTAACTGACACGTGTCTCTGGAGTTGTCTGTGTACTGGTATGCGGTGCGTAACCTGTGGAAGTGCTACTTGTCCATAGTAGTGACCCACGGGGTTTTGTCTGCTGTGTACGGCCCCCTTGTGACGCCTTTAGCGTTAGTCGAAAATGATAACTATTTTGTATAATATTATTGTCCCTTCTTCAGGGTAGCAGAATAAATATACTATGGATTGTCTCGGGCAGTACTTATTAGGAATTTACCTGCCATAAGTTTCTGTAGCATCTAGATTCCTGGTACTTTTTCATTTACCAGTTGTAAAATAATAGTTTCTCTTCTAGGAGCTTATAACATTGTAACGTTTAACTCTCTATGGAGTTAACTCAAGCTAGCTATCTCATGTTAATTACCACCCTTGAAGCTCCTTTAACTGGGAGTAAATTTATGTTCTTTATCTTTAAAATTATGTGCTGTAGTTGGAAACCTCACAGTCAGCTGGCTGGAGTAGAGTTATCTCAGATATTTTTGTAATTAGATTTAATTAGTGCCTCTTATTTATATTGACTTAGAGTTGCAGCCTTACATCCTATTTAATGACTAAGTAATTGTCCTGCTTTAACGAGTTACAAGCTTTTCTTAGTTAAACCTATGACCTATATGCATGGGGTATAGGGTTTACCTGGGTGCTTCACACCTGAGCTATTTATATGATCCGTAACCGTTTATATACCCATGTTTAAACAATGGAGGGTTCAAATAATTTCTGCCTATAAATATATCTACTTTCTATTGACTTGTTTGATTATTAATAAACTGATTTGTTGAATTTGTAAATTATTCTTATGCTTTGTTCCTTCCAATCAACATATATAAGTTCGTACATGTTGTACTTGGAAGCAATATTTAACTAGTGAGCTCTCAGAGATTTTTAACTCGTTCGTCACTTTATCAACAAATTAGCAATTTTACAATGTTTATTTTAAAACATTTTCAACAGTAAAATAAAGAAATATAAATTGAATTTATCGATATTTCTACAGTATTTTGATACTTGTCTACCAATGTCTTGCTTCTTAACTTCATGGAATTTGGCTTAAGATGTTATTACTCGTACGTCAATAAACTATTCAAATTATATTTTAATTTAGCGCGTAAGGGTGAAGGGGCTTCCCCTGAAATTTTATTAAATAACTTATAGAAAATTAAAAATCAGCACTATAGGCAACATGGTTATATGAAATTTCATGCAAATTGAACACTAAATAAATAATTTAAAAAGTAACTCAAATTTGAAAATGTTAAATGGTGAAAAAATAACTTATGTTTTTGTTTAATATATTCTAATTAGTCAAATGAAAAACTATAAGAGTTGTAAAAATGTAGCACAGCCCTATTACTCCTCTTCCTTCATTGTTGCTTTGAGCCTATTTAAATTGATTTCATGAAAGCCTATTGTGAAGTTATTGAATTACGGGTCCCTACGTTGTGTGCCAATTGTGAAGTTCTGGTTTATCGCGTTGAGCGTCGATTGAAGTTACACCGTTTAATTAGCTGGTAATTGCCCCGTGGTCGAGCACTAATTAAATCTGTACGGTTTTTTCATGTTGTGAGCTAATTGGTATTTATGGCCCTGTGATCGAGCGCAAATTAAAGAGTTATTGTATAATTAATACACACTTTTTATGTTGACATGTTTTTTTATTTATAAATCTCAATTTGTTTCTAGAGAAAATAGATCATGTCGTTGAAATATATACGCGGCCTATTGTAGGGATCGCGGACAGGAGCTGTGCTAGTGACTAGTGAGTAGTGAGCAGTACTGGACGCCAAGTGCCCTTACATTGCACCATCCTTCGTATATATCCATTGCTTATGGAAGCTTCGAGAAGGTTTAGTTATAAAAAATTAAAATACAAGACAAAAACATATCGGTGTAACTAGAAGCTTCGAGAGCCGGAAAATGACTCAAGTTACATTTTAAAATCTCTATTCGAATTTTCCAGAAGAGGAAGTTATTATTTAAATTAGTATATTGTCTATTTGAGTTGACTAACGTGATGCGTTCTGACGTCACTTACAGTAGCGTGTACCTTCTTAGAAGAAGAAGAAGAAGTGCTTTAAGCGCCATGTAATAGATTATAATTTAAATGAAATATGATATGTTTATAAAATTAGGACGATATTATTGTCAATGCTTTCACATACTTTTCAGGGGCAAGTCAGTTACATTACAATACCCCCCAAAGTGTATCTGAAAGTAGAGACTAGTCGTATACTTTTTGATACGCTTTGCTAAAAAAAAAGAAAAGACAACACGATCACTTTTCGCACACCCTGTATAAAGTTTCACAAAATTTACAAAGTTACAGAAACTACAATATTTTGCATAAATTACAATAATGTGGAACATCCTGTATAATGTTTCGAAAAATTTACAAAGTTGATAAATCATAATATTTTGGAACAACCTGTATAGTGTTGTTCTTGATTGATGATAATACTTGAAGTGTTAATCTCTTCTGTTAGTTTACATGAAGTATATATATATATATATTGAAGTTGTATAAATCAAACATTAAAATATAAAATGTTAATCAAAAAGTTGAAATTAGATAAATCAAATATCAAGATATAAAATTGTTAAGTATAATTACAATTAATTGAAATAAAATAATCTAAGTTTATTATATATAAAAAATGAATTAAATCATTACTAATCAAAGTTTTTTATTTTCTATTTAAAAACCCAAAGCTCGTTGCTATAACGTCCTTAAGATTGATTAAAATACATCAAACTTTTTAGTAAAAAAAATGGAATTTAATTGTAACTATTCAAAGTGTCTTTTAATCATTTATTGGTTTAAACACTTCGTTGCACTTTATTTATTTCAATGATCCTTCACGAATCCACTTTTAATTATTAGTATTATTATGATGGTCCTTCACGGATCCACTTTTACTATTATTATTATATTGACATACTTAACAAACACTCTTAATGCTACACATACTCTTAAAAGCCTGACTGCCAAATTCGCTATATGAACCATCACTTCATATACATTTACTGAATAATCAGCTTAAAAGCACAAAAGAATCATTCACAAAATAAACCCAATTACTTTAAAGATAATATAATTACATTGTTTCGGACAGAGAAAGGATAATAACAGAACATCTGAATCACCTTACCAAAAACTTTATTTATGAGAATACCTAACCTCAAATTTTTTTAAAATACTTGAAATATATAGACGATATAATCTTGGAATCATAATGTACGTTTGAAATCAGTATGAAATCACATATCACACCATTATAAAATATTGAAAATTATTATTATTCTTATTTTTTTTGAATAATTAATTTCTCATTAGAAAAAATCTTTAACTCTATCTGTCTCTCTCTATCTTACAGCCTTTTGAATGTTGCCTATTTGCCTTAGGCATTTAAAAAAAATGAAATTATAATAAAATCTGTTATAGTAGCCTAATTAGGTACAAGATCCTAATTAGCTCTCAATATCTTTGTTAATACATCATTATTATATCACGTAATCACAGAATACCCTTTTAAACTTCTTCATAATCTCCTCAATATCTTTAAACTTTAATCCAGAACTAACCATTGGACATTTATCATATATTATTTAGTGGAAAGCTTAGGCCTCTGCCTCATTTATTATAACTTACTCTTTATGTTTGTGAATACCTGTTACCTGAACTTGGTGATCCCTTTGACTCACCACTTATAAAAAATGAAATTATTCATCATGGCTTAATATATCTAAGTCCATGGCTTAATACACCTCTAAAACCTCACTCAATAAACCTCAACGCTGTTAGATGCCCTCGGGCCATTCTTAAACTCATAACGACTATTAATTAATCTAGATCATGGCTTGCCCATAGCTAAGAATATATCTGAAAAAACCTTAATTCCACTTCCTCAACCCTAATGAACCTTATCTCCTTAACCACTTAACCAAAACACCTTATCTCGGACATATAAAAAAAATGCTTTTAAACAAGACTCTACTGGCCTCTTATTTCCACTCACCTCAACATACTGTAATAAGCACTCAAGTGCATATCTAAATTAATCTCTCTAGATATCTTAGATCTTACTCTTCAGCTTATTAGCTTACTCTGTGATTCCGTTACTATCTTAATCAATATCTTCTTAAACTCAATAAAATTTAATCAATTAAATTTAAAATGACCTCCCACCTAAATATAAAATCCTTATCTTGATTATAAAAAGAATGCATTATTGATGAAATAATATATTTATTCAGATTTCCAAGATCGTCTATTAATGAATCAAACTTCATAATTTTCCTCTTAAATTGAAATTATATAAATTTTTGTTAATATTATATACCGGGTTTGACTCTAAGTCATAAAGAAATATTATTATTATATTATTTTCCCTTCAAGTAACTGTCATTGTACTACTTCCTCTCTTCTTTTGAACAATATAAGTTTACCTTTATCTTGTTTTGGAGTCGTAGCAAAATAACAAAATATTTCGACAACTTGTTTTAAGGCGTACATTTTAACAATAAAAACCTTTTACATTAAAAAAAAAAGATTAGGTTCGCTTCTCCGTATTTATGGTCATTAATGGTTTCTTTAAATTTCTATTTATGTGTAAAATTTATGCTTTTAACATCTTACTACGTTTAAATAATTATAGCTACCCTTGTCTGTGTGTGTCGTCTTAGTTTTTCAACAAGATTGTTTTCAGACTTGTGCGTTGTAGGAATTATAATAGATGACCACCTGTATTAAGTGCTAAGTAGGAATGACATTGAATGTATAGAATTTGTTTTACAACCCTCTAAATTTCACAAAAGAAGGATTAACTTACCCTTTTCAGAAACAAAAATATTAGTGTCACTTTTGGTAGTTGCTGTCATGTTTACAATTTCTATTTGAGACGTGATTTAGGTGTGACACTCTCTTACCTTTCTTCAAAATAACACGCAGTTTATGTGTTGAATGTTTACTTAAAAATAACATTTCTTACTACGACTAAAGTTGGATGGAATATTTCACATTATTTAGTGATTCATAATAGTTACAGTTACCTAATATTTACTTACATGCTACTTGCAGTTATATAATTGCAATTAAATATTATCCTTCTAAAATTAAAATGTTAATTATCGGACGTTTTAAATTCCTTGCTAATACCTCCTGGGTCGAAGACTTTCTGTGGGACGTATTGAAAGAAACTTTTTCTTTTTCTTTTTAGTTTCCTACCTAGTCTCTGGTTCGATTTCAGACTGGACTGTTTTCTACAGTTAGAACTCTTTTTAGATCGTAGCCTCTGGTTCGATCTCTGATAGGATCTTTTGGAATGAATTGTAGATTTAGGTTCATCCTCAGATTGGGTTGCAGTCTCTCGTTCGATCCCTGTTTGCATCGTTGTCTCTGGTTCGATCTCTGACTCAATCTTTTTATGTGGTTCGATCTCTTTTTGGAACATAGTCTCTGGTTCGATCTCTGACTGAATTGTCGTATCTGGTTCGGTCTCTGTTTGGATTGTAGTCTCTGGTTCGATCTCTGACTCGATAGTTTTATGTGATTCAATCTCTAACTGAATTGAGGTATCTGGTTCGGTCTCTGTTTAGATCATACTCTCTGTTTCGCTCTCTAACTGAATTGTCGTATCTGGTTCGATCCCTGAATGGATCTTTTTCTTAATATTATTATTAATTACTTCTCTTATTCCCTGTTTCATTGCATCTATTCTCTGATTAGTTTCTTCACTATTTTTATCTAATTTCTGAATAATTTCCTGGCTAGCTTTTTTACTATCCTCTGCCATTTTTTGTAACATTTTCATAATTTGAATTAAATCTACTACTGGTTGCTCCATTTTTGTTCCCTATTCTTTTCTCTTTCTTTCTCATCTGATTGTTCTAGACCTAACTGATTCCTAGGTCTATTTTCATATGCTACCTCTTCAGAACAGCTACTAGCGTCTCTATTATCATTTGAATCTGGCATTTTTTAATTATTGTTCCCTTAATTTAGATCATAAAAAAATTATACTGTTCCACCCCCAAAATGCACAAAGGACATAAAATAATTCTTCACTAATTAATTTAAGTTTCTGTAGATGACTTATCTGTGATCTCTTCTTTATACTAGTCTCCACTCTCAGTCTCCTCTTTGGTGATGGTACTCTGCTTCTCTCGGTCCTCGGCGCTGCTTCCTGCTTCCCCGACGCTGCTTCCTGCTTCCCCGACGCTGCTTCCTGCTTCCTCGACGCTGCTTCCTGCTTATCTCGGTCCTCGGCGCTGCTTCCTGCTTCCCCCGACGTTGTCCTCTGCTGCTTATCTCATGGAGGTATATCGTGCTGCCTCCATCGGTCCTCGGCGTTGCTCTGCTGCTATTGTCGGTGATTCACCTCTAATTACCTCGGGGAGGTATTTCGTGCTGTATCACGGGGAGGTATTTCGTGCCCCTAAGTTGGGAAAGCCATTTGTGAAGTTCTTGAAATATTTGTGCACCGCGATGGGCGCCAATTGTGACGTTCTGGAATTACGGGTCCCTACGTTGTGCGCCAATTGTGGAATTATAGATTACGGGTCCCTGTTGTGCGCCAATTGTGAAGTTCTGGTTTATCGCGTTGAGCGTCGATTGAAGTTACACCGTTTAATTAGCTGGTAATTGCCCCGTGGTCGAGCACTAATTAAATCGGTACTGTTTTTTAATGTTGTGAGTTAATTGGTATTTATGGCCCCGTGATCGAGCGCAAATTAAAGAGTTATTGTATAATTAATACACACTTTTTATGTTGACATGTTTTTTTATTTATAAATTTCAGTTTGTTTCTAGAGAAAATAGATCATGTCGTTGAAATATATACGCGGCCTATTGTAGGGATCGCGGACAGGAGCTGTGCTAGTGACTAGTGAGTAGTGAGTTCTGTGCAGTACTGTCCTTACATTGCACCATCCTTCGTATGTATCCATTGCTCATGGAAGCTTCGAGAAGGTTTAGTTATAAAAAATTAAAATACAAGACAAAAACATCTCGGTGTCACTAGAAGCTTCGAGAAACGGAAAATGACTCAAGTTACATTTTAAAATCTCTATTCGAATTTTCCAGAAGAGGAAGTTATTATTTAAATTATTATATTGTCAACTTGAGTTGACTTACGTGATACGTTCTGACGTCACTTACAGTAGTGTGTACCTTCTTAGAAGAAGAAGTGCTTTAAGCGCCATGCAATAGATTATAATTTAAATGAAATAAGATTTGTTTATAAAATTAGGACGATATTATTGTCAATGCTTTCACATACTTTTCAGGGGCAAGTCAGTTACATTACACTATTTTAATCAACAATGAAATAAGATACATCAGTTCAATTCAAACTAGTATTGATACTTGCTAGAAAAACTAGTGTGTATTTAAGAAGTCAAACATTAACACTAACGAATAACCTCAATGTCTTAATTTCATCAGTCAGAGCTTTCGTTTATAAAACAATAAAATGTTGTGTAACATTCACTGCATCTATCCCTTCAAAATTTAATAAAGCCCTAATTAAGACATCGGCTGTGAAACATATGATAATTTGAATCATAAAACTGTGACAGTCTAGCAGCCACGTAAGTCACAACCTAATGCACTAAACCATAAACAAAACATTGGCTGACAATTCTGCAACATCAAACATAGCTGGCTGAGTGAAATTTTGCTACTGGGCTGCTCATGTTCCCTTATGATTCAATTCCATATCACATTCGGCATACACTGACTGGCCGCTGTCTCTGCCTACTGACATCTGCGCTACCAAACTACTTGATTGACTAAGCTTTCTTCAATTGAGTACAGAAAGAATCTCCATTAAATGTTTGATGATTTTTAAAGTTGGGATTATTTGTAGAGTAGGGATTAAGAGTTGTGAAATTTTAAAATTGTCTTTGCAAGTTTGTGGTTAAGGACTTTTATAATAGAATGTAGTGGGGTACAGAATAAACCTAAGATTTCTCAACTCCAGATCTCCAATTTCTAAAAAATTCCCAACTTTCAAGCTTTTAACCAACATGAGAGGGGGGGGGGACCCCCAACCCCCCAGCGTAACGCCCCTGATTGACTTGACAATTGAAAAGATTAGTGACGGGTATTCTATTGCATAAATAGGTGCTTGTGATAGATATTTGAAGGATTTCATTTTAAAGAAACGAATTCAGAGGTGAATAATCAAAACTGCTGAAGAAGATACATTTTTCCAGTTTTTACACTATATATTCTAAACTTTGCAGAATTTTGCAACTAAACGACTTGAATTTTGAATAAAAACCAACAAAAATAATGTAACCGGCCAAAGTTCTTTACAATGAATGGTAGTGGAGGCATAGTGGTTCAAAGTTAGATTGAAAAATGTGCAAAATTCACGTAATAGTGCCTTTTATTATTTTGTTGGTAATTTTTCCAACGCCTCAAACCAAGAAAATACATAGTGCATTTACTCAAATATATCATGTTATAACGAAAAATATGAGACCCGTGGAGTTCTCTGCGATAAATAAGACTGGAGATATGAGGTCTATATTTTTAAAAAAATAGGTTAAACACTCGCCCTGAGTGATTTATTTGAGTACCATATTTAAAAAAAAATGGCTTTAATAATTTTGTTTGAAATGTTTATATAGATTTTGTTATGATTTTTACATGACAAATAGCATTGTTAAATTGCTTTTAGGAGTAAAAACTCGTTTATGGGCAGCTTAGTTCTACATATGATTGATTTTTCAAAAACTTGAAATATTTAAAAAATGACTATGCTGATTTTGTTTCAAATGGGTATGTTGGGAAAGTTTAAAGTGACTAATAACATTGTACAGTTGTTTTTTAATTAAAAAAATTTAGAGTTAGATTAATGATAAGGAATTTTTTTAAACTTGAATTATTTTAAAATGGCTAATAATTTAGCTCCAAATGTTTATCTTGGAGTATTTTACATGATTAACCTGTGTCAGAAGATTATTTTGATTAGCTATTCATTGAAAGGTTAATTTCTGTTTTCCAAATTGTTTTTTCAAAATATCATGAAGTTGATCTTTTCTAGATTCAATGATATTTGTCAATTCAATGTCATTTGTTTTGTTTTTATTAGAGTTATTAGACTCAATCAAAAAATTGGATATACAGTACATGACCAAAGTCACACTATAAATAAAACATTTTTCATCCGCATGTTGTTGAAATTGTCCCACTAAGGCTACATGCATCAGATGATTTACGTAAATAGTAAGCTTTCAAACCATTCTAGTAACTTCACTCTTTTATCCATAAAAAAACTTTAATATAAATATTTCATGGTTTACACAGTCAAAGGCTTTTTTTAGTCTATGAAAAGAGCTCCAGAAGAACTATTTTGGTCTAAAGTATTTTGGATTTTGTCTACAAAATCAATGCACGCAAAAGATTGTTTTACCTATTTCTAATTCTTTACTATCCAGATTTGAAATATTCAATACGATTTAGATAACTATAGTATGATTTCGGTAGGAAGAAATGTCTGTTAGTTACTCAAGTTTTTAAAAGTATTTTAATTTATTCATACATCAAGTCATGTTATCTGTAACTGAAAATTTAGATGGTATTTATCAATACCTATAAAATAACACAAATTTTGTCAATGTTGGCCACAAGGAAATATATTTGAATGTTCTAAACTGTTCTTCCAACCAAAAGTAGAGTAGGACTGTATTTAGCTTTTTTTACAACCTTCTTCATTCTTTTTATGATAACCGATATAATATAATTAGATCCACAATTATTGGGATCGCACTTATCACGTACTATTGTAAATATAAACAGCTTTATAGCTATCTTCGAAATATATGGAGTAGAACCTTGAAAAAAAGAATTCTAGTTAAAAGTTTTGTAAAAAAAGTATATTTTTAGTGTCTAAATTATTTTCTAAACAGAAACACATGAATTAAATGATAACTAATTTTAATTCTCACTAAATTTTACTTGTATTGTAACCTTTATAAATATTTAATTTCTGAAATATCTCGCCCTAAAATACCGCAGTCTTAAACACGCCGTTTCATTTCTTATAAAAAGAGTTAATAGTTACCCAATTTATTTGAGCAATATTAGGATCTACCCTCATTTTCCGATTTAACAAAAATCTTTATTCAATGGATGGAATGTTAGGTTTTGTAATAGTGGGGTAGTTATTAATTATAAACATTAATTTTTGCTGGCTAAAATGCAGATTGAAATATATCATTGCGTGCTAGAATATCTACGATACCATTTCAATATATTTTATTTGTAAGATACCCAGCTGCTATCGATGCTTTTGTGTGATAGTCTCACTAGAATATGTTCAAAATATTTTTAATCGAATAATATGACAATAATTAATAATTTGCAAGATTTAATTAGTTTTGAAACTGGATAGGCAATGTGAATGGAAATTTATTCAAGTTTAAGAACAACGCTTTCCATGCAACGCCACGCAATATGGCCAATTATTTATCCTATGGCTTCTGCTGAGTACATTTTTTGCTTTTCTAATACTAGAAAATTTACAATAATATATAGTCAATATTAAATTAACCATATTTTAACGTCTGTATTCAGAGTAAACTATTTTGTGTGTTATGTGAAAAATATTTTATTTTTTTCATAATATTCTCAGCGTTCCTAACATCCCTCTGGGCCATAATGTCTAAAGAACCACTGGCCAATTTTTGTTAATAATGTATGCTACCCACAATAAGTAGCTAGCTCTTTGCCCAAATATAAGTGTAGAGGTCTAAGTGTTAAGCAATATCTTTTCTGTATTAGGTTAAATATATTTTTAAGTCAATTGTTGATATTTTCTAGGTGTTTATAAGTTTAAAAAAAATAAACCAATTTAATATATTTAAAATCTAGTTTAAATCATTATAAATACTGGGCACCAAAATATGCTATCACTCGTAAAGCTATTTCCTTGGCAGTTGGTATTTTTTTACGTTTTATAATTTTTTCATCATATTTATTTGGCTATAATTGTAAATTTTCTTATCTCTGTGTTTGTTTAAGTTATAGAAAACCAAACATATATTATAATTTTACAGAGTAAACATTAAGTATTCTGCCTTTAACGCATTCGAACCTCAGATATTAAAATAAATTTACAAACATAACTACGGATACATTCAATATTAATTTTACGTTAAGACCCTGAGATGGTTTTTAATAGTACAACAGTATTGTTTCATTCCCAATTATTATACCAATTTTCTCACATATTCAAATTTTAAATTTTAATGAACTAAAATACCCTTACTCATTTGTGTGATGAGTTTAAAGGCCACAATATTGAATCGAATAAATTTATTTCCAGTATTTCGGCTGCCATCCGTTAGTCGTGTGGTAGATTAATAATTTTAAAGATTTTATTCCGGCTGCCCTCTGGCAGACATATGACGACTCTGGAGGACTTTATGCTGCAAATAATTTATCACAAATATATAGCTGACGATTTCTGCACGTCCATCACAGATTCTGCCTTAAAATATGCGTTAAGAATGAACTTCGGCACGGGATGACTATTGAATAGCATTGGCATTGGCATTGGCATGCCAAGCCAAACGCCCAGGGTTTGATACCCGTGTTTATGAATCATTTTTCAATATAGAAATAATACGTTAAAATTATTATTTAATGAAAAAGTAAAAGTAAAATAAACTTTCTTTGCACAAATACCCTGATGTTTAATTTGGTAACATTTAAGGTTTCTACGTGTTACTATTGTCTAACCACCCAATAAACTATTATATTCGATTACTTCTGTTCGGACATTATCTAACTATTTTAAAGTAAAAATAAAAGTATTTTGTTATTTATTTATATTTGTATTATTAACACTCTCCACGACACAAGTAAAAAAAAAAAAGAAGAGACGTGTATTCAATTGATAGCTAACGTCTCAGTTTAAATAAACAATTTTTGGCTATATCAATTTTCAAACTGAAGCCTATCAAACGCGTCTAAGAAGTCAAGCTCAAAAATATTGGATTTCTTATGTAAGTAAGGTTAATGCAATGGGCCTTGGTGAAGTGTTTTAGGTGGATTTTCTCATCCTTTATACACGCAAACGTTGGTGTAACTTATATAAATTACTCTCATCATCTCTACCTTTTGGCTTAAGTCTTTAATCACAATGTTGTTAAAATTTTCTAATGAAAGAACCAACAAAATGTTCTTCTTTGGTAACACACTACGAAAGCCAAGTGACGGAAACTCTATTGCTATCATAAAGAAGGATTATCAAGAACAAGAGGAAAAGAGAGGCCATTCAAAGGCTCCATACTCCATTAACTAACTCCGAACTTGAAAAAAAAAAGCTAGTGTTAGAGGGTCTGAGAGGAGGTTCTGAGAATAATGTGAAAGTTCTCGTCTTGTAAAATTTAAAGAAAAACGAACAAAGTTTCCTAATATGTTGTAAAACTTTGTTTTAAAGTCTAGGGAACGATTTTTTTACATGGGGTGAAAAAAATGGTGGGGAGAGGGGGGTGGAGGGTGGAAAGGCAAGGGTTTCCTTTAACCGATAGAGGGCAGATTAGATAGAGTTCGATCACTCGTCGTGAGTAATGAAGTTGCCTCTGGAAGCGTGGCAAGGTAGGCATGGGTGTTACGAGGTTTTGAGACTTGTGTGTTGGGGAGGGGGAGGGGGGGGGGGGTGGAGACACAATGATAGCGGCCTTAGAAATGGAACAAGGAAGAGTGAAGTAATTGTTATGAGCTGGTTTTTTTAAAGGAATCAATTGTTTTTAGTAGAAAAACAAACATGACTTATTTTTAGATAAAGATCTTCCTCTCAATACGTAATAGTAATAATATCAGAACATGAACTACAGACCAAGCTATTATAATGGCGTATCTGGGCTACTTCTATCATATTACAGTTTTCGGAAAGACTAGCCAGTACTAATGTACCGTTGCCCAGGGGACAACCGAACGTACTGATCGTACATCCTTTTAGTGGAGTTTCTTTACATGATACGATGATTTGAGGGAATGATGATAGTGAATATGGTGGAAGAAAACAGATGAATATCTTAATATAACTTAAGACTAATCAACCAAGCCCTGGTGACCACGGGAATAACTCTTACATGCAATAAAAACTCCCTGTACCAGCTGATAATCAAACCCAAGACCTCCAGGCCAGTAGATAGGGAATCCGTCCTTTATAATACGAGTATGATACAAACATTTGGTAAAACTCACCTCGGTGGCTGAAAAGTCTAAAGCGTTGGTCTCGCAGTAAAACAGGTGTTTTCTCTTTCTCTTCCCAAAATTCAAACATTCCTTCATTCACACTTTCAGTTTATTTTAGGCGGGTGCAAAAGCCCACGTTTATTTGAAAAGACACTACCAACACGCGTGAAAATAACACGCTTCCGTATTGTTACCATCCCTACCCTATTAATGTTAATATGTGATTATGCGTATAGCCCGAACGGGTAGTAAGACACGGTGCTAATAATAATAATAATAATAATGTGATTAGCCTGGAGGGGAAGTGAGACGCAAATTAAATACAAAATTTTATATTATATCCCGTAAGTGCCGTGGCATTAACGTTATTTTTGTTGAGTCCAAACCTATATTTGACAACTATTTACAATTTTTATTTACATTATCACTCATATAAAATAAGTGACCGGCCACTTGGTCTAGTGGTCAAAACTCTTTGCTACTGATATAAGTAACCAAGGTTCGATTACTGTTGGTACAATAGGTGATTTTCTAACAAAGAAACTGTTCCTATGAAAACCATGGTCTGATTAAGTTATTTTCTAACAAAGAGACTGTTCCTATGAAAACCATGGTCTGATTAAGTTATTTTCTAACAAAGAAACTGTTCCTATGATCACCATGGTCTGATTAATTAGATCTAGGATATCCACTGGATCAACACCTTAATAACCACTATCATCAAATCATCTCATTGGAGGTACGTGTAGACAATCTACAAGGTGAACTCTTGGAAACGTTCTGTTCCCAAAGAGCGTCTAGAAATCTACATACAAGGAGACCAAACTAGATGCTGCATCCCTCACGGTCAAAGATGCCATACGGTTGAAAAAATTTATTTAAATCGATAACAAACGTAGGTGCAGCTTTAAGAGCCCAATTGGCGGCCGAGTAGCATGTAAATGAGATAAAAGATTACCCTCTTCGGTGGCCGCTTGGTCTAACGCACTACTCCCGCAGTAGACTAGACTGCCGATCACGGGAGGAATGAGGCTCAAATCTATGTCGGGTGTACTGAGGGTAGTTTTCCAAAACTTTTATCCAATTTCCCTCCAAGAAATTGTGGGTAAACTTC
>JBCFYV010000003.1:54277116-54306167 GCA_039000515.1 Timema cristinae | reverse complement strand
TATTAAAGATAATGAATAATGAGTAAAATTAGATTTGAAGTAAATGTATGCACACTTGAGTGAAGATAAATTGGGAAACCATTTATTAAAAACCCAACTTAAATACACCCGTCTGGTATTTCATAGACAAACTCCACGGGAACTGCAAACCCGACTGGACATTATTGACGTTTAGTACACGTGTCCACTAATATGGGTGAATTTTGGCTTGTGGTGACTTAATCATTAAAAGGAGACTATAAGTTAATATTAGAATATATGCACTCACATAAACCATAACAATATTTGAAGGAAAATCATAGTGAAGAAATTGCGCTTAACAATATCGTTGCCAACGCACCTGCCCGGGATTTGATCCCCGACCTCTCAATTAAAGTTGACCATCGAATAAGTCGAATACCTTGGCTCCCTTTGAAAGCAAGAGCTTCACATATCAACAGTGTCGCGCTAGGATTAGCTTTTGATTAATTCTATAAATGTAGGAAGGTATTCCTCTTAGAAATAAAACCTCGTTACAATAAAGTTGTTCCCGTGAAGGTACTCGTGAGCAAAGTGGAAAAACAAGTACGTATTAGCATATACATGGTTCCTAAGAGAGAGAAAGAGAGCTTACTATACATATCTGTTAGAAGCTTAGGAAATTTCCTCCATTCTTACCAAACGAGTTTAATGAGTGCTTTCAATTGAGTTATCCGCCCAGTATCTTGTTATCATGATATCACAATGTAATTTTCCTCCCAACCGCTCCAGTGATTTGAATATCATTACAAAACCTGTGTGAATGAAATGTAATATGTGGTACATACAAGCAGTTAGTGATGTAGTCACTACGCATCGTGGAATGTAATTATGTGTGTAAATACAACACTATGTCACATATTGATTGTGTGCCAGATAACAACAACCCCAACACTACGATTAACAATGTTAATTATTTGTAACGTATTCGCAAGTTAAGATAACATCAACCATGTATTTTTAAGGTTTTATTCGGTGATAATAGATGTAATATCGAAATAAAAAATCTAGTTTCTTAAATAATTTTAAAAAATAGCCTTACATTATTATTATTATTATTAGCACCGCTTCTTACTACCCGTTCGGGTTATACGCACTTACGCTAATGTGTAATGGTAAGGTGATTGTGAGATGAAATGAAGGACCTACAGTTTAACGTGGAATCCGAACCACGGTGGTGGCCTTGCATTCCCCACATTCACAAGATGTCTTGTCAGAGGTGAAGGAAGGGTTTGGTAATCAGTTAAATCTGTGCCGGGAGCGAGGATTGAACCCCGGCCGCCAGCACAGAAGTCTGACACCTTACCCCTAGACCACCAGGTCACCTAGCCTTACATTGCCTCTAAGACTTTGTTTTACATCCAGAATCTTCTGAAAACGTTTTAAACAATTTTGTTTAAAATGTTCTGTGTATCTGGGGGATTATCTTACATGGCAAATAAAGCTGTATACTTGTTTTTTGGGGAACATTTGTTTAAAAATAATGAATGTAGTTTACTGATAATTGTTTATAAATATTTGAATATTTTTAAAAATAGTTTTAAAGATTTGGTTCAAAATAGGTATCTGTCAAGTGTTATTAAGATATATTATTACAAATAATTATATAAAAGGCCTATATTAAAACAAATTATAACAGTTCACTGAAGACTAGTTTTTGTAAAATTTAAACCATTTTGAAAATAACTATAGTGATTATATTCAAAATTGGTATACGGGTTTACAATAATAATAATAATAATAATAATACTTAGCACCGCGTCTTACTACCCGTTCGGGTTACACGCTTTAAGTACTAATTACTCTAATGGATTAGGAACTGGGAAGGTTGAATTAGAGGAAGTGAACCCGCATTTGCGTGGAAGGAGAGTGGAAAACCATTTAGGAATAACCACCCCCAGTTCACCCAACCGAGATTCGAACCTCAATCTCCCCGTCCTCAGCAGTCGGGCTCAACACGACAAGCGCGTTAGCCAACTACGCCACAGAGGCGGGTCGGGTTTACAAGAACTTCAATAATGTATATTTAGTTATTTTAAATATATTTATTCAAGGATAATGTTCTGTGCCAACAACAAATTAGAGACAATTAAAACATCTTTCGAAATTTACCTTGAAGATTAAGTTTAAAATAGTCATCCTAGAACAGTTTACCATGATAAATAAGAATCAATTTTAGTATTAAACATTTAAAATATGTATAGGGCAGTATACAAATATCTTATTTTTGAAATTTTAATTTTTTTAAATATTTGAACAATTTTATCTAAAATTTAAATATAAAGAGTGTTTATTATGGTTAGCATGATTATTATTATTATTATTAGCACCGCGTCTTACTACCCGTTCGGGTTATACGCACTTACGCTAATGTGTAATGGTATGGTGATTGTGAGATGAAATGAAGGACCTACAGTTTAACGTGGAATCCGAACTACGGTGGAGACCTGGCATTCCTCACATTCACAAGATGTCTTGTCAGAGGTGAAGGAAGGGTTTGGTAATCAGATAAATATTTGCCGGGACCGAGGCTTGAACCCCGGCCGCCAGCATAGAAGTCTGACACCTTACCCCTAGACCACCAGGTCACCTATAAGCATGATAATGAGTCTGTTTTTATGAATAAAACATACTTAAGGGTAGATGATTGTAAATCTATTTTTTAAATTCTTCATAGCTATAAAACATAATATGAGAAAGATTGTGTGATTGTGTAGTATCATATATTTAAATTTATTTTGCAAAGATTCCCTTAATTATTTCTTATTAGAATATGGAAGAAGTCCAGAAAATATTATTCTGATACTTTAATACATTCATGGCAAAACCATTCACATTATTTTTACTATTTCATAATGATAGAGGTAGGGACTATATTGTAATAAATTACTCAATACTACTTCATATGATAAATGACAAAACTTATTATTTTATTTCAATTTTTTTTTAAAATATTTAAACAATACGCTCATAACAATTTAGTGTACGAAATTAAATAGAAATATTTTAATTGTCTCGTTGTACAAGGAAATACTTACACCTATTATTTGTTTGGTTATTTATTATTATTAGTTTCAAATTATTATGTAAAACATATCTATATAAATTTTCTGACACTGACCAGCCATTGTGTTTATGATAAGACTGACCAGAAAGTGGGATCGAAGGGTAACGGACATAACCCAAATACAAATGAAGTCCAGAAGCCAGTGCGCTACGAGCAATAAGGTGGCTCACGCTTGACCGTCTCGTATTAGCATTCATCGCTTAGAAAGTGAAATTATTCTCCCCGGAAAATCCGTTTCCGTCCGATGTGAGCTGTAGCGAACCAATCCCGCAAAGTATGCGCTGCCTTTTCGAATTTTATTTTTGAGACCTTTTAAAAAAACTATATAGGTGTTTACAAATTTATTTTGTTTAGACTGTATTATTGTTAAAAATCTCAACACTTTAAGTCGTCGGGAGACTCTTCTATCTGCGTTATTGTTGATGAAAATGGAAAAAAATAGGAATAATTAGATCTTAGAATACCTTTCGGTTGTTGCCCTATCTTCCGCGTTGAGTACCAGAAGCAGTACCCAACATTGTTGATTTGGCTGATTTGTTTTTAGAGTTACAGGTTGCTTTCACAAACCCTTATCCTCTTTGTCTGAAATAAATTTACCGTAAATGTTACCTTGGATTAGTTCCTGCAAGAGAGTGTACAGTTAGTATTAGTTAAAACCCTTTATGAAGTATGGAATGATATATGAGTCTGTGTGGTTTTAGAATATTTTCCTATGACATATGGAGCGAAGCGAGCCAATGCATACTGACAAGTGTGCGAAGCATTACTATCCGATGCGTACCGGACAAATTTGTGGAGCAATATGAGCCTATAAAATACTGACAAGTGTGCGAAGCAATAGAACCAATGCAATACTGACAAGTGTGCGAAGCAATACGATCCGATGCGTTACGGACAAGTGTGCAAAGCAATATGAGTCGATGCGTTACGGACAAGTGTGCGAAGCAATACGAACCAATGCAATACTGACAAGTGTACGAAGCAATACGAGCCGATGCGTTACGTACAAGTGTGCGAGGTAATTCGAGCCGATGCGTTACGGACAAGTGTGAGAAGCAATACGAGCCGATGCGTTACGTACAAGTGTGCGAGGTAATACGAGCCGATGCGTTACGGAAAAGTGTGCGCCAAACTTAAGGCATTAATTTCCTATGTTTTTGTTCTACTTCGTAACAAAAGTTTGACTACTGTAATAAATACCTCATTAGATAAATCAACATGCAGTGCTGTTTGGTGAGAAATTCATAAATATTCAGGGAACATTTTTTCTCTAGAGTGTTTTTTTCTTTTCTTTTTTTAGATTTTGAGGGGATATAACACCATTCTTTACCAAGGTTTTAGTGTAAAAACTGAAAATTCCTCAAATAAATAAGTAATGTGTTATGAATTGATATTCTATGGGGCAGATATCTTCACAAAAAATAAAATAGCCTTTAAAATTCCCAATTGGAAAAATATTCAGGAATAAACAATTTGATAAAACTATACACCCACTCCAAAAGTAGATTTCTGAATGCATAGCTGTTTTCTGATACCTAACATAGCTTAAACAAAAACTATAATAGTTAAAAATATACTCTGTAAATATTTTGAATTAATGCACAGACGTATCGGTTTTACCACATAGCCTCTAAAGTTTAGCCATAATAGCGATTGAACAATATTGTTGAAAATCACATCCTAAGTTTTTTCCATTCAGACATGAGAGCATTTGTCGTACGGTTAGTTTATCCGATGAGTTTTATTATGCTGTTAGGATTATGTATTCATTCCCCTTTTCAGAGGGATCTTATATCCTATTTACAAATAATAATCAATGCAAGCCATATTACTACACTTTTTAGTTTATCTTATCAGGTCATTAAAAAACTTTGTGAAAATATTAATAATACATACTAAATAATAGCTAATATTTTTAAACTACATTAAACTCGTCTGAGGTTGAATTGACTTCAAATTAATGTATTGTTTCATTAGCGTGAATATTAATAGAAACATAGAAAGCTAAAATTAAAATGAAAAAAAAATTGTTGTCACAATAATTGTTTTTACACGAGTAATAAAAAACAATAAGACCTGCTCACAAAAACCATTCAAGTAATTAATGTCTTATGTTAGTTTATTTTTAGTCCTGCAATTTCTATGGAAATATTAAGCTTCCTCTTAGGACAGTTGTTGCAGAAAATGTGTGCATTGTTAGGTTACTATCTCTTGGCAACATTTGGTCGGGGCGTGCAGCTTAACCACACTATCATGAATAGCAAGGAATTACCATGGTGACAAAAGACGACCAAATGGGTTTTAGCGCTGTATCTTGAGAATGTTTACACCAGTTGGGCATGAAAGGGCTAGATTCTGTAGTCACATGGACATTTAATGATCTTACTCTTATTTGTTTCACAATTTATAGATATTAAACACTATGCAAAGTTAGTGTATTTTATCGTGTACCTATTAATATTTGAAATAACACAGGTAACAACAAAACTCGCTTTTAAAATAAAACAAAGATAATTAGGTAAACTATATTTTGATCATTTATAACTTTAACACTCACCCACAAAGTTCCACTAATAAAGGAGTCAAATTTACTAAACAATAATTAAGACAAATTATAAATATACAGGAAATATCAGATAGTAAAATTATGCTTGTATCTTCGAATGATGACGCAGATTGTATTGTCACTTCCCTTTCACTCTAAAATGTAGCGGAGGTAACAATAACTATTACAAAGTAAATGTGTAACAAAGTAGAGACTGGTAAATATTTCATAAGAGTAAGATAAATAAATAGGTAACAATAATAGATTTATTATAAAAAAATATATAAAAGATTATATAGGGTTACAATTGATAGTAGGAAAACAGTAATAAATGTCCGTTAATTGATAAGAGAAAACATGTAACTCTTAGAAGTATAAAGGAAAACATTAAGTTTTAAACTGACAAATATGATAGGTTTAACAACTACAAAAATATAGGAACTTCCCGTAGCACGGGAGAAAACGCGTCCAAGACGACACGGTAACAGTCAAAAGGAAATTAACTTGATAGAGAGTATTGGATTCCAAAACAGCTGGGCTAGCACCAGACTACCACCAGAAGGGTTTAAACAGAAAACATGGTGAATTAATTACTAATAAAAACATAATTGCAACCTTATAGTTTTAGAGTTACTAAGCTAAATGTCAGCCAAGCTAACTAGCTTGATTTTAAATTAGCAAAGGTCCCATAGACACACTAAATAATAAATGGCAATAAGACGGTCTGTCAATTATATTAGAAGATGGCTAACAATCAGGTGTCAACACATAATTGTACTATGGCCGGTCCTTTCCAAGTGGGTACTGCCAGAACACTCAATAGTACATTTATACCACTTACCCACTTCCTGGGGTATACATCAAATCTAGTACACACTAACTATAAGCACTTGGACAATGAGGTGCCAACAAGGGGCAAATGAAAATACTATATGTGCGGCCCACTATACAACACTAACCGTGTTCCGCACTTGTGCACCCAAATAGTAACACAGAAAAGGGGTGCAACAAGAATGCTGTGAGATACTGACCTAACTAGGTCCTAAATAAAGGCGTTAGACAACCTGCTTGTAGCCATACAAGAATTCCAACAAGTGAGCGTGACGTCCACGGCTTCATGGGTATATTGTGAAGTCATAAGGACTTAAAACGGCATAACTGAACTTATGGAAAGAAGGAACCTTAAAGCAAGGGTCTTATTACATATAGAGCTTAAAGCCCTGTACTTAGTAATGTCAATAGATCATAGGGAAAATATATAGTCAGACTATCTGACTAAAAAAATTAAGTCAGATTGACACAAAATCAAATGTCATTCTGACTAAAATAACGAGTCTGAAGGACTAAGAAAACATTATAGCTGCTTTGACTAACAGAAACACAATTAGTCTCCTTGACTACTACAACAAGTCTGAAGAACTTGGATATTTATCTAATACTTGGTACTGAGATGAGATTCCCTCAGCATCGAGGCGGTGAGACCCACGACCCAAACATTAAGACCACCAGTTTCTTCTTCAGGTGCTGGAGCAGAGGTTCCTCCTTTGAGGATAACCAATGATGAACTACAGATAAATGAACCTAGGCGTCATCCCGTTATATACTCTTTTTTCTGATGTTAAACAGGACCAAATATGGGCATATAATAAGGGAAAAGGAAGGAAGGGGTGGGGGGAAAGGCGGGAGGAGGGGAAAGTGGAGAAAGTGTTAACGAGAAAGTTCGCTAGGGCAGCAGTGCTCGTAGCTCAAGGCATCGAACCAACGACAGTTAGGTCCTTCCTTAACATCAGTGTTCAAGGGTTCAGAGGTCTGTTAAAACTGCCATGCCTTCGCTTCTGCCATACTTGCATAATAGTTTGTCGAAGTTTGTGTTTGTATCTGGGAACATCCGCTTAAAGTAAGTAGAATACAAATAATATTATTGCAGAATATATCAGCTTTAATTCTCTTCTTTGGATTCCATTATTTCAGTTTATAATTTTGTGCAGATTACGGTTTGTAGATGTCATTTACTTGAGTGACGTGGTACATGTTTTATCTGTTCTTTCAAATATCGACTAATAATAGCTTTCATAAAATGTTTACAGAATTGTAGGGTAGCTTAGAAGACTTTCGCCTGCCTTAGTATGTAGATAATACCGTGAAACTAGAGTAATATTATCTATAACCATTGTAACTCTACCCCTAGTTCACCCAAAAATAATTAGAGCCCTTACACTTCTGAGCTTATGTAATGAGTATGAACCAAAATAGTTTAAATAATTTAGATAAGTATTAGAATCCTTGAAACATATTGCCCTGCATTATTTTGTAAGACACTTTTAATAAAAATATGTGTATCTGTAGCCCCTACCACAATATATACATTTTTTTTCATCCCCTCAACATACAACCCGTTCGAGTTATACGTTATGTACTAATTACGTCAACGAGATAGGGATAGGAAAGGTTGAATTTAGAGGAAGCGTGCCTTCATTTGCGTGAAGAGTGAGCGGGAAATAATTTAGGAAATACTATCCTCAGTACACTCGACTGGGATCAAACACCGATCTCTCCGTCATTGGCAGTCTATTCTACTGCGAGAGTGACTTCTCAGATGAGGCGCCACTGAAGCAGGTTAGCACTGTATTATATAACTCAGTTCCCATGCCAAAATACCTCTTATTAAACCAATTAAATATACATTTTTATTTGCACTTTCTAAACTTATAGTTATATCAGTCTATGACTTATAAACTAACTTAAATATAGATATAGATCATACACAACATACACAACCCAGAAGTGAATTCATCATTGTGAAAGGGGAAACCTACAACTTACCAACGGAAATATTTTCAGCCGAGCCAGGAGTTTAAACCAGACCCTTAATTCAGTAGACAGACATGTTACCGACTGGACTAAGGTGTGGGACAGCAAAATAATACATGTTATGAACACCAATAGAAATTTAATCAAATTTTGTTATGTAGATGTTACATGGCGATAATTTTGAAAATGATTTATATTTTGTTTATAGTCCACAAGTTAAGCATTTTACTGAATATTAATATAATACTGAAAATTCGGTATGCTTAGAAAATCACTATAACGATTTTGTTCGAAATGAATATATTGAGCGTACTACATGTATACCCGAGGGATTATTTTAAGAATAGCTTAATGATTTTTGAAAACAGTATTTTTAGAAGAGAGCCTTAACATTTTTGAATAAATTCAATATCTAAGGAGTTTTTCACCTTGAAAACAATAATCTGTACATTTTTAGAAGTTCCGGGGAGAAATTTTATTAAGTTGTTAATTAATGGTTAATTTTGTTTGGATAGAAGTTTTTAGATAATGACTATGACATTTTTGGTTCAAAATGGATATTTGGAGAGTGTTTTATATGATTATTAAGAAAGTAGACTTAGTTAAAAAAACAATCTCAGGGTGGATTACTGATAGCTGAATTTAGAATTGTTATCAAAAATTCTAATAGATGACATTATATATTATATAATATGATTTTGTTCATACCTGACATTTTATAAACATAGAAAAAATACTTGCTTTGATTCAAATTATATTTCCCTTTGAGTTCCAAGTTTTTTCTTTCCGGCTATCGATTTAGAAAAAAAAAATATATTCCTTTATCCAAGTTATTTGCACTTGAATGGGATATGAGACTTAGCAGCGCACCGACATCAGCAATAGAAGACTGTCCAATAGACTTTGTTGTCGGGTGCTAGTGATGGTATAGTAAAGAGACGAGATAAAGTTAGGGGATGAAACCTTACAGAGGGGAATGAAAGTGAGAGCCAAAAGGATTTTTTTTTAAACTTGAAAATAGGTTGGTAAAAAAAAAGTGAACGAGTCGAGAAAAGGGGTGTGTTGGTTGGTTGGTCGGTGTGATAGTTTTGATCAGAAGGATTGAAAAGAGAAGCTGAAAGGTGACAAAGGGGTGGTCGTAGGGTTATAAAGAAAAAGGCGTGAAGAGATAATAGTGCGTGATTGTTTGTGAGGGCATGTGTTTGTGTGTCCATATATGTTTTGTGGTGTGTGGAATCAAGTGTCATAAGGGAAGCCATTCTTTTGTTGCGAATAAATCTTCTCCTATCATAATAGAACATTCTGGCTCAAAAAAGGTTTCAAAATAATTGTGTATTTCGATTATAATAAAGGAAAGCGTTAAGCTAAAAGCTATGTATGTCACATTTAAACATATTTTAGATAAGTTCCAAACGTCAATAGTAGGTAATTATAGCTAATTCATAAAAGTATTTAAAATAAACTTTAATATTTTCCAATGGAAAGTATTGTTATCTTTATATAAAGAAGGGTTTTTGTACCTTCATATGCTTTACAAACTTTTGGTTTACCTTAGGAGGGATATTATTTTAGAAGTTTAATTATATAAAAAATATTAAAGTCAATTTTGTCTTATCATTTTATTGTATTGCATATTCTTTCTTCGCATTAGACAGTAGATTAATAATATATCTTAAAATACTTATGAAATTAGTTGATTTAATAAATTTAACAAAATAAATTGATAATTTTGTCTAACTATATAATCACCAACAAAATATCTGGATAAAATTGTTGATATAGTTTATAAATAAAAGGTTTAAAAATAATATTTAATTATTTTAAATATTATACTCTAATAGACTCTTTGGTCTATTCATCCAAGTTCCTGGCTACAGATCCAGAGATCCGAGGTTTTATACCTAGAGTTTTAAAATTTTCTGTTAAAATTTGGGTCTAGAGTGGGATCAACTCAGGCTCGTAAGAACAAATGAGGATCTATTTGAATGAAAAAGTAGCGACTCCAGTCTAGAAAACTGAGATTAGCAATCATTGGGTTCATTGTGCTGATAACATGACAACCTCTATATGCAGAAGTTGACACTATATTCATCAACAGACGACTGCTCTATCAGTATGATTCTATTGCGAGTTGACGTCATGAAGGTTTTTACATAATTAAAAGTATAAGAAAAATATTTTTATAATTTTAATTATAATTAAAAATATAGCATTATGTTTAAATATTAATTATGACATAATTAGTAATTACATATTCAAAAGAGTTTTTTTGTTTTAATAGTAAATAGTGCATGTAAATCGAACATATAATTAATGAAAATTAATGTAGCCGTTACAAAACATTATAAAGTCTTATATTAATATATTTTAATTTTACTAAATGCAATGCCAGGCTTCCACTTGGGTTCGGATTCCACGTTAAACTATAGATCCTCCATTTCATCTCACAATCATCCTACAATTACACATTAGCGTAAGTGCTTACAACCCGAACGGGTAGTAAGATGTGTTAATAATAATAATAATAATACTTAATGCACTTTCCAACGAAACTATAGTTATATAATTTTTTATAATTGGCTAGATCTGTCGTATAGAATCACAAATATCTCATTTTAGCCTGAAATTATCTTCAAATCAATCTATTTTAAAGTTTTATTAATTTAAGAGCAAATAGATAAAAATGTATTCATGGAACCTAATGAATATCTATAATATAAAATAAATGGTTGGACACAATCGCGAAATCTTTTTTATTATATATAATTTGGGGAAAAAAAATCTTCACTAGGTTCTCGGTAAAATACCCTCAAATAAGTTTACGTAATAACAATGATAATAAAAATAAATACATCATCTAGTCTATCAGGTTAACAATATTTAGATTCAATTACAAATTTATTTGTTAAAATATTTTTAACAAATTTCTAATTTTTAATATCTACGTAAAATGCATTTTTCTGGGGGGTTTGGGGGAAAAACCCATCCTAGGTCAAAAATGTTCACGATGACTTGAATACTTGATATGAGATCGTAGCAAGAAATTAGTATTATCAATTTAAATTAATACTCGGTAGAAGCAAACAAGTGTGCAGCATGATGGGGAAAATAGGCGAGGGGCGTAAATATTTGTGGGAAGAAGCAAAATATGTGTAATATTAAGAGGATATAAATAAACAACCAAACATGGAAATTATTGATGTTAAAACCTTTAGGATAGGAAGTGCTCGGGTTCCAATATTTGAAGGGGAGGAACTTAAGACTGATAACACTTAATATAGCCTGCATTACACTTTAAATATAGCCTGCATAACACTTTAAATATAGCCTGCATAGACTTTAAATATGCCTGCATAACACTTAAATATAGCCTGCATAAAACTTTAAATATAGCCTGCATAGCACTTTAAATTAGCCTGCATAACACTTTAATATAGCCTGCATAAAACTTTAAATATAGCCTGCATAGCACTTTAAATATAGCCTGCATAACACTTTAAATATAGCCTGCATAAAACTTTAAATATAGCCTGCATAGCACTTTAAATATAGCCTGCATAACACTTTAATATAGCTGCATAAACTTTAAATATAGCCTGCATAGCACTTTAAATATAGCCGTAACACTTTAAATATAGCCTGCATAACACTTTAAATATAGCCTGCATAACACTTTAAAATATAGCCTGCATAACACTTTAATATGCCTGCATACAACACTTTAACTTATCCTGCACATTTCGTTCACTTTAAATTAACCAAATACTCAGCACTATTAAATTATTGTTTTGCTTCACTTTACTGCACTATGCTGATAGTTCAAGGGCTACAGAAGAAGTACTGTAAAAACCAGCTAATCCAATGTCATGATTTTCTTACGAAAGGACATTTGGAGCTCGTTTAGGGTTGTTTTTTTTTGCGTTAAACATTATTAAACTAGCATTTTACTAGATAATTTTACTAAAAGCTGTTTTATAGAAATATATAAATATAAAAATAATTATAGTTGCTTAACACATGAATGGACATGTGAATACATGAAAGTATATCTAGTATCATGTTCCATAGTTTAGATATGTACATTTGTAAGAACTATGAGGTTGTATGGATCTGTTAGTTTTGGGATCAAACTAAATATATAATATAACTGGTCGATAGGTTTATGTTACAAGGGTGTGAGCTTTATACAATTACATTCTGTCATGAGATCGCACAAGAGCAAGCACACATGATCATGCTTATGGTTACCTCGACTTTAGCTTATTTCATGCATGAGGATGCGAACGTGTCTAAGCCGGGTCGCTTCACTAAAATGTTCAGTACACTCCGAAACTCTAATTCACGCCACTTAGCCTGTAAAGCCCAAGAGGTGTAGATTTGTTGTCAGTTGGTCTCGTCAAACAGACCCGACGTAAACTCCTTCGTGAAACGCGGGACTACGGGTCCAACAGTGCGTGTTGATTAATCTATTTAGTACCAGTTACTCCTCATGCCTTGCCACTACCAACTCTCCAAATCCAAAGATTATATTCAATGGATGGATGCTATGGGATATATAAGTTACTCACTCCTCCACATATAGAATCATCCCGAATGAAACTGATTCGTAAGTTGGTAAATAAAATACATCGAAACAATCTACGCCACTGGAAAATATCTGCATATTCTATTGTATAGGTTAATGAATTGTACAATCCCTTATAGGCATATATGGACCGTGGAATCTTTTATCTGAAAACAACACTCTTGATAATTTAACCTCACTTCTATTTAATTTGTCATAACATCTTTTAAAATGGTTATGTAAGCATATAACTATATGATACCATTTATCTACATTTATCTTTCTGTTCATTCGTTATAATATAACAAACAAGACGAGAACATCCACAAATTTGAAAATTTTGAACAGCAGATTTTGTACTGTAAATAGGAATACCAACATCGCTCAGCCTTTAATTAAAAGTTGCCCAAGGTAGTCCAATTTTTTTATTGATTTATAAAAAATTTCAACCTATTTGAACACAGTGATTACTAAGCTATACGATATATCACAACACTCTACTGAAGTACCCATCCTTGCCTGGGAGAAATATCTTGGGAGTGAGAATAGTAAAAAGTTAAAAATGAATCTAATAAAAATATTTAATAAAGTAAAGTAAAAAAGGGTAAAAAGCATAAAATAACAAAGGGAAAAAGTTTATTATTTTAGGGTTAAAAGGGATAAAAATGGTAAAAAGTAAATACATTAAACCTTTTTGGCATTTTTATCACTTTTAAATTGACCTTTAAGTTATTTTCCCTGAAAAATAGGATTTGTCATAATATATTTGGAGTGATATCTATACATATATGGATATTTCTCATTTCATAACTTCCCTAAAAGGTAATTTTTTATACTTACATTCCCCATCCCAGACCCATAATTTTACAGTGTTCTATTTTTAAATTTAAGATGTCCAGATCTTTATGTGTTTACATGCATGAAAAATTTCAGTTAAGAGAAAGGAGAAAAATAGTTATAATATTTTTGGAAATTTTTAGTGCCACCTCCCCATACTATTATAAGCTCTCATCCATAAATACACATTTCAAAATTTTATTTTGTAATCTGGAGGCTTCCTTATATTTGCTAGACAAATTTAAATTCTATTCATCTAAATATATTTGTATGCATCTTAGCCCTATTTTCTATTTTCCAGGGTCTCATTTAAAATTTAAAATGTTCAGACTATTATGTTTATTTAAAGTTGTTCCTTTACCTTCCTTATAAATCACAGCTTTTTAACCCGTCTCGGTGGCGTAGTTAGCTAACGCGCTTGTCGTGTTGAGCTCGACTACTGAGGACCGGGAGATCAAGGTTCGAGTCTCGGTCGGGTGAACTAGGGGTGGTTTTTCCTAAACAGTTTTCCACTCTCCCTCCACGCAAATGCGGGTTCACTTCATCTAATTAAACCTTCCCAATTCCTAATCCATTAGCGTAATTAGTACTTAAAGCGTATAACCGGAACGGTTAGTAAGATGCGGTGCTAAATAATATTATTATTATTAATTACAGCTTTTTACCACACTCAGAAATATTTGTTTTTACTAGTTTGGGAAATTTTAAACCCTTTACCACCCCATTTTACAAACTACCTTTATAAATTTTAAGAAATATTTGGTCACCTGTAATATATCATCTACTCGCCTGACAAATTTAAAATTTCGTAAGCATAAAAAAGCTTTTTCTTTCTTTGTAACCTTCCTCCTCAACCAAACATATTTAACAAAGTTACACTAAAAAAAAATCCGTTTTCAGATTCTAATGAATATTTTGAATGGACCCTTTAACAACAAACCAAGTTTAATTTTTCTTCCAAACAAAAAATTTGTTATTTCTGTTAGTTTTGAAGATTTTAAGACCACATCCCATTTTTTTCCAAATTATATATATATATTGTGACAAAGAAAACCCTCCCCTTTAATTATAATTAATTAGAGTAACAAAATATCTATTATTTACTCTTATTCTGTTGATTTACGTATAGTTGTGCCAACATTGTATTTATTTATTTTCACTTCCCAAATAAAATAACTTTGAGCTTTCTTTAACATGGTAAAAACTCAACAAGATGATTAGAATTTTAAAATATACAACATATAGTTTGGTCTTACGATTCATTAAAGTATTTCTCTTTGCCATTTCCTTTTACTAAAGCTCTCACCATACGTCACTATTCTACAATATTCCTAGCTCTAAATTGTATCACCTCTTTGGTGTGTATTTGGAAATGTTTGTTTTTTGTTTTTTTGTTTGATTATTGGTTTTTTTTTGAAGAATTGAAGTGGACGATAAGTTTTTAGTTTTGGTCTTCTTTTGGCGTCAGTTTTAAAATGATAATAAAGGTGGAATGTTTAAGTTCCCAATCAAGAGACAAAAAAAACACACTGTGCTGCAAGTATTAAAACTTTGAACTATAAACGTTTTACGCAAGAGTGTTAAATTTAACTTGGAGAGGAAGAGAGAAGATTATACATATCTTAATCAAATATAAAGATATGACGTAGCATTCAACTACAGAATGGCTATGGTGAGAAGTTTCCATTCTTTGTTTTGTTTTGTTTCTACCATTTTAATCAGTCACTTAGCGACTATATCTTAAGATAAATTACCAAAAAGAGAATGGAACTATGAGCAGTAAGGCAACTTATTAATTTTAATTGAAATTATGGTATGGTAATCAATACCTGGTTAACAAAACAAAGTTTATACATATTAATATAAAATTTACAAACACAAAATTTTAACTTTGTTTCAAGAAAATTATGTTAGTTTAGTAATGTAAATTAACGGAGCTCCATAGGCAGGATTTGATATGAGTAATATTCAGAATACATAAATAACCAAACAAATAACTTAATTTTTTTTTTTATTTCATAACTTTGTAATTTGTTTCCATTACAATATAATATAACTTTAAGTATAAGTGCCTACCTAAATCCAGGGTCCCGAGATTAGGTTTCTCGTGCAACTGAGCTAGATAAAATAAACTATTTTTTTTATATACAACCTTAGGAGAATTATATATATATAATATATTTAATAAAATAAAGTTTTTTTTCCCTTGTTTTTTTCCCAGTGGCGCCTTAACGCGGGCTTTTCGATAAGGTTAGGATAGAGCAACCTAGTATTTTCAAATGTGGTTTAGGTTATGAGCCAGGAAAGGTATTTTCTTAGAAGTAGGGACAGAGGACAGTCTAAGATAAACATTAGGTATGAGGTCTGAGGTTTTACCCACAATAATGGATGGACAATCAATTGATGTAGGGTTGGAGGATGATGCTGCTACCACGACACCACAGCAGGAAAAGGTAGTTAGGGACCAAGTAGTGGTTGAGGATTTGAGCGACGACTAATCCCAAACTTATTTTGAGGGTCCGTCACCAGACGGGGACAAAATCCCTTCTTTCCCTATGGAAGTTTCCCATAGTACCCCTTCGTTGGACCTTATGGCGGGTATCCAACAGTTGTTAATGGAGATGAGGGAAGGGCAGTTAGTCCTCGAGAGAAAGCTCGTTTCCACTCAGGAGGAAACCCGCAGTGATATTATGCGTCACATCGGGTCATTAATGGTCAGTAGAGGAAGAGTTTTCAGCGGCAATAAGCAAGACAGGGCCGACTTTGAGGTTAGAGTCGAGGCCACTGAAGAGGGTTTAGGCAGGAGCTGGCCAGTGTTAAGAAAGAGATCCTGGAGTCAAGGGATGAGTTTAGCCTGACCTTGGAGTCAAACCAAAGGTTGACGGCACAGAAGCAAGAACAGCAGGTGCACAGCTAGAGGAAGGATGGAATAGACTAAGCCTAGAGGTGCGTACAGGGAACGAGATGTTCAGACAAATACACTGGGGATTCTGAACTCTACTGTTGGCTCACTGAAGGACCAGAACCGGGATTTAACCAGAACCCAGTGGGGCTGGATCAGAGGTTGGCTGACACAGCCGAGGAGATAAAAATGGTAAAGAACCAGCTTGATGGATTGTCAGACCAGGTCAGGTTAGGAGGGCTGGGGACTTAAGCCCATTTTCTTCATTTATGTGTACCCTTTTAGGAGACCGGGCTCTTGGGGATAGACTCCCTAAATTCAATCGCAGGAGTGGGCAGGATCCCGTTAGCCCCTCAACACATTTGGAGGAACTTTTTGAAGGGCGTCGACTAAATGATAAGGAAAAAATAAGGTTAGGGGGCAGTTCCCTCACTGGTGACGCTTTGCCTTGGTGGTCGGTAGTACGCGACAGCATCACAGGCTGGGAGGAGTTTCGAACCCGATTCCTAGACATGTTTTGGAGTGTGGAGATCCACGGCCAAATGAGGGCTAAATTACATGCGTCAAGGTACCATGAAAATGGAGGTACTCTGAAAGGGTTACCTTGCCGACATGTATAGTAAAAGTAGGAATTTCGAGTCAAACATCATGACTCTGAGTTGATATATATGGTCACGCATCAACTACCCATACGGTACCGCGAGATGTTGGTAGGGATTACCTACAACACTTTGGAGGAGTTTAGGGCCTGACAGCAGCGCTTGGACGCCTTGGAACAGGATAGGCGTAGGGACAAAGTAGGACAGTTCAGTTCCCGCTTCATAGGAGGCCGAACGTGGAACAGCGGGTAGGACCTACTCCACTGTTTCAACTGGAGCACGTTCTCAGAAAGCGTGGAGGGGAGATAGACCTCCTCGCGACCATTCAGGCGGTAGTTTAGTTTGGGGTGCCCAGTCAGAGAACCACTATCCTGGTAGAGGTCGGGAAAACCCCCATCATAACCTTGAGGTAAGAGACAAGAGGTCAGTCAACGGACCTTTTCCCACCCTAGAACCACCCTTATGGGACAACGACAGGGACTTTAGGTCTAGGAGTAACTCCCATACCCCATTTCAACCGTCCCAGACGAACCCTCAACATAGGTACCAGCTAACATAGGTCCAGTCTATCAAGGGCAAGCAACCCGTGGTTCTAGTCATCATCCTTCAACCAGTTGATGTAAATGTAATCGTCAAAGAGGGAAACTGTTGACCTGCGATGTAGGCATCCCAGACCGGTCGCAGCTTCCACACACTCTGGGAGCATTTTTAGTAGGTCAAGTAAAGGTCAACACACTTAGTGGAGATCTAGGGAAGAATTACTGAATGAAAAGGAAGAAATGAAGATGTCAAGAAATCCGAACGTATCCAGAGCTTAGGTTAGAAGTTGAAGGATTATCCTCTGAGATGTCTATTAGATTCAAGAGCACCATAGGACAAGACTGGTTAAATTCGCTGGCTGTTTGTTCTATACTTAAGGATGTAATATGGAATTTCCAAACTTCAACAACAGAGTCATCGATGTGTTTGTCAGTCAGAAGAACAGAAGTAGCCAACTTTTGTACAAATAATTAAATGGTGTCATCCCTTGACTACAAATTTGAACATTGGAAGGTCATATTGATATCAATATCTTAAAAAGGCGATTATAGCCTTGTATTAGTAAAACATTAAGTTATTTTAAAAGCAAATTAAATATTAACATTAAGGGCTGGTTAACCCTTTCATGAGCCGCCTCTCCGGTGAAATGAGGTACATGGCTCTACGAGTTGCCAGCACTGCAGAGGTGGCGGCCTGGAAAGACACAACAATGGGATTACAATTGATTATATCTAAAGCCGGCTACACAATTAAAACACTTAAAACTACAAAAAAAAAAAAAAAAAAGAAGAATTTAAAAACTCTAGGAAAGTTTGGTGAACGATTCCCAGCATCCAACAAATAGCCTGCGGCATTTTTTTTCAAGGTTGTAAGGTACACACCGTATTATACAAGTCAGGTATCAATCTAAGGAAAGATAAGAAAGATAAAACAAAAGTGTGAAAGTGTGAAGAGATTTCTTTTTCATTAGTATTGTGGAAAGGGTCATTTCAGCCCCATTTATTATTTAAAGATGTTAATGGTAATTTCGACAATCAGTAATAGATTATTTGTTATTGTTAAAGTATCTACGTCAAAGAAGTTAAGAAATATCCCATGTGAAGAGAAGATGCACCCCGAAGACCTACACGATAAGAATGTGCCTAAAAAATGAGAGAGAGAAAATCCTGTGAATATTTAAAATATATGTATAATGGTTATAACTAGCGTCAACATTAAGGCTAGTCCCTCTGTGCCGGTAGCTGTTAGACTGGGCAGACTTGTGATAGTCACATGAATATTAAAACTTGTGAAAGGGCAGTAACCCACACAACTTTCATTGGAAATGAATAGCATCGAGAATTATTAAATTTTTATGGTGAAACTTTGAAGGTTATTTATTTATTTTTGTATATGTCAGAAGAAAATATAGTTAGAGGAAGAGACAATAGAGTGGAATTTTCTGAGAGTAAAGTAACATCACAACCAAGGTCATTCTTTATTCATGTATGGGAAGCAGACAAGTAACATGACGAGGTCTAAGACGTTTTAAGAATTTTTATTTAAGTATAATGAAGTTATTTTAAGAAAAAGAAGTTAAATCCATGAACGTTACTGCAATTGTTACCCTATGATAGGGCTTGTGTGTTTACAAGTATGTACTGTATACTTGAGATGTGTAGCCCCAACAGCTGAGAAGAGACGCACCAGAACTTTTGATTTCACCAATTAGTCGCCATAAGCAGGCCCCAGCAAGTGTGGTACCTGGTTCCGTCATTACGCTCCTTGCAGTCAGGAACGAGGGAAGTTATTTACATTATCTTATAACAGACAACATTGTGTAAATGAACTTTTTATTATTTCGCTTAGTATATATTTTAAAACACCCTATGAAGTTATAAATTATTCATACTTGTAGCACCTTATGATAAGTGCTTGATATTTATGTGAAAATGGCCCAGTATTTCCATGGTAGGCCTATACTTATGATAGGGCACTTTATAACATTTTGTATGTCTATTTCTAAACAACCTATAATTTCATTGAATAGTTATGTCAAACTACTATATTATTTAATATATTGTGTCATTGTAGTCTATGTTTATCTCAGGGTTTGAAAAAGGTTTATTTCTTCATATAATCAACTAATGTTTGTAATTATTATTTTTAACTTGTTTAAATTTCTCATGGTGTATGTAAATCGCCTGTGAAGAGGATTGTTACGATAATCTCACTTTAAGAAGTTGAAATTCATATTATGAGAGTCAGCATTCGCGACCAGTGGTTAATAAGAAGCCTAGGGGGCTGTAGGTACCCAAACAGTTAGGGTGAGTTTAGTGGGTCAATTCAAGATGATTGGGGGCACAGTAAATTTCAGGAAACACCAATTTGGCATGAGTTCACGAGTTTTTTTTTTTAACAATTGTCTCATAAGTTGCAAGAGGAGTGTCTCATATTGTAACACGACTATGTTTCTATCTAACCTTTGCCATCCACTTAGCCTTATCAGACACAACATGAGTAGCTCTCTACACCATGGGCCAAAAACGACCAACATCTCACTGTTACTGTGACGTTTTTTAATCTTTCAGATCACATCATATGCTGGACCTTATGACTTGTAGATTTGATGCGTTTATTATAATTAATTATTATATTATGCAGCTCACTATAAATTTAGCCAGAAAATTAATTAGAAATACAATAGACTTACCAAAGATGGCTCTAGAGGGAGGGGGGGGGAAGTGAAGGGGGACGTCAGGTAGTCAATTGCCAGGGTGGCAAATTCCCAAGGAATGGAGATATTGTATTTTTGGTTTTTTTAATTTATTTACTACCCGTTGGATTGTATATCTTTAAAATTAGATTTTGAATTTTATGGAATTTAAATCTGTCCAATTTTCACTGTAAATTTTGATTTTCAAATTGAAAGGAATAGCTTTTACTTATACAAAGCAGGATTTTATATTAAAAAAATTCCCACACATGTTATGTTCTTTGTAGCGCAAACTCCTTAAATTTAGTGGTAAATGATGCAGCATCAAGATTTTTATAATCAACGGCCTTTTTTGATTCAGTGCAGCATGTTTATGTCTTTTTTTCTTCACTAACACAACGTCGGGATGTTCTTAAATTCTATTTAACTAATTTAACTGTAAAACCATTATGTGAAACGCGTTAGTCAATGCTTATTGATGCTTTGAAACCCCTCCGCTATTAACTTAAACAAATTTACAATGTGTTAATTGTCGTATCAAACTACACTTCATTGACTGTTACGAAAGGATATTCTAATTGAGTAGAAGCAAAAGGACTGTCAAACAAAATTATAAAATTTAATTTAATGGTTTCCCACATTTTGTGGTATGATATAGGATCTACTATTTCAAGTACATATTTGTAGTAAACTTTTTCAAACTAAACAGTTTGACTTGTAACACGCAACTGATCGGTTAAGAAAAACTAAAGAGCATCTTCAAAAACACAGAATTGATACAGGGTTTGTAAAAGTCTTAGTAGATGCAAGGGAAGTCAGTGAATATTTGGATAAAAACTCAAATTTTTAATCTGAAAACCGTTGGATTACAAGGAAGTGTAAAGAGTTTGATTATGAATGCAATGATGATGGAATAAACGACGCACAGCATTAATTTAAGATAAACTTACATTTTGTGGTTCTTGATAGAATGCTTGCTTCTCTTGAAGAAAGGTTTTCTCAATTAAGTGACCTTAATTCTAATTTTGTATATTTATTTGATATTAAAAGGGTTGAAATCTAGATATTCAAAATAACTTTTATTGCTTGCTCAAAGCTAGACACTACTTTACAATATGGAGACTCGAAAGATCTGGATGCCGTAGATATAAGGCATGAGTTTATAATGTTCACAAAGTTAAGCCCATCTTCATTACTATCGCCGCAAGATGTATACATAAGTGTAATTCAAGGGGGTTTTCCAAAACCATGAATTGCACTAGAATTCTCTCAACGCTACCTGTAACAGTCGCTCGTGCCGAGATAAATTTTTCTAAGGTAAAATCTATAAAAACTTACATTCGGATTAACATGATTCAAGAAATATTAAGAGGTCTCACATTTATCTCGATTGAGTCTCAAATAGCTCAAGCATTTGAGCTCAAGGAATTAGAAGAGCAGTTTGCTAAGGCTAAGTAAAGCAAGGAGAATTGTTTTCCAAGCTGTTGTTTCTATGTAAATTAATATTTTAAGTTTCTGCTTTTTAATTTATATCTTTGTGTGATTATTTTTTGCTAACAATAATATATTTTCTTATTTAAAAACACAAAAAATTAGACCTTTTTGATGTTTGAAAGGGGAGAGTTGCATTTTCATGCATTGCTTGGGGTGGTGAAAGGTCACGAGCCGGCCTGAGACTAACTTTGTACATAGCGTCAGGACCGTTGAACTAAGCTCTGTACTTGTGAAACTTATATTTTAATATAAGCTGAAACCAACTGAAAACGCAAACCTTTTCTCACTCATGAGAGGATCTTTTGAAATAAAAGAGGGGTTGAAAATAGGTCTTTCTCGAAACCACTAGTGTGAGAAACTTGTTATTTGAAGAGTCTGATAATAAAAAAATGTTACGGTGCATCACACAGATTTTCTCTCTCCTTTATCTAAAAATGGAGACATTTACTTAAAAGACGTAAGCTATGTGAAACCAAAGGCATTGTTGTTGAAACTTAATGGAAAAATAGAGAATCAAATTTCATTTTTGAAACTCCTAACCCCCCTCATTCAGCCAATTTGGGGATAACCATGATAATTTTCGATCAAAAGTAAATAAGTGGGCTCCGATATTATTTTGTTCACAGTGCCAAATTTCACTAAAACCAAAATGAATTTCCACTTAATCGTAAGTAAGAGGGGAAGGGATAAACAAAATAAAATACCACAAATTATTGTACTAAATGTATTTGTATACCATTTTAATTAATATTTTTTTTTGTGTAAGTTTTATTTGTTAAAGAACTACTCTTTGCCTATTAATGTGAATATACAACAATAAACATCAAATATAATTTCTCTTTGGATTTATGATTGAAAATATGTATTATGTAATTACTCTTTGTATTAAAGTTAATTTGGCGATAAGTTATGACAGAAATAAAAGAATTCAATTCAGGGTTTGTTAAATATTTTCAAAGCCCTCAATGCCAAGCAAACCTACAAAGAAGATTACTTTAAAAGTTAATATATTTGAACTATTACAAATTTAAAAACGCAAATCTATCCATACTAACAGTTGGTTTTTTCAACCCCACTTCGTTCGCTGATGAGATAGCATGATGATATATAGCTTAATAGTTTATGCTTTATTATTAAAGATAAGGAGTACAAGTGAAGAGGTTCCATTATCCGATTAATACATTTGAATTTACTGACAAACAAATGAGATCAAACGTACAGACAAATTTACAGTCTACTAGATATATTGATAAAATGTGTATAATGTATTATAATATATAAATTTACATATTTTAGGTAATTGATCTTAGATTTTAGTTGAAGTGTTCATCTAAATGCGTGGGGCTTTCTATAATAAAAATATTTATTTGATATATAAGATATTAACAATGTCGATTGAAACTTTTATTAAATTAAAGCGTGGCGTATTTTTAAGTATCGAATAAGATGGCTATTTTGGTATATTTGAATACGTTTAAGGATGTAGTACCATTTTGTATTATAGAATTATAATATCTAGCATTTACTTATGTTGATGGTCTTAATACTAATGTATAATTAATTCTAGGTGTTTTTTAAAATCTTATTTTTAAACGATCTGTAACATTTATAGTTTGATGTTATTTGGAAGAAAAATATCAGCATGCCTACAATATGTATTCATATTAACTGTTACAAATATGTTTTTACTCTCTTATATTTATTACATAATAACATAATAGAGGTCTTCTACTTAACACAAATATGTTCTCGTCATTTTCATCTTACTGAACAATATTAATTAAATTCAAATAGAAAATCTCTAACTAGCATTTAAATGTACATTCCAAATAAGTTAAAAAAGCTAAATGTTATGTTTAAAATAATGTTTATTCAGTTACTGACTATACAAAACGATGAACCACCCTCTAAACATACACTCACACACATACACACACTCGGACCAGTTTAAACATTGACAAGGCAGGTAATTGGGAATGTACAGGCTGCCAAAGCTGACTGCTAGACAGAGATGGAAGATACAGACAGTAAGTTAGAGCGACATGGTGACGGACGGACACAGATCGACAGACAGACAGACAGGGCTTCTGAATGCTGCTGACTGTCTATTGCCTAACGAGCACCGCTTGTGGACAGTTCCAATGCTGCAACGGATGAATTGTTCTGTTGGATGCTGGGTGACGCGTGTTTAAGGGGGTGGCTGGGTTGGGGTATGTAAGGGGGAGGGTTGAGTTGAAAGGGATGGTTTAAGAGGGGGAGGACTAGCGGTGTAAAATGTTACATCAGCAAAACAGAACACACGGTTTAGAAGAGAGAAAGAGAATTTCAAGGGCGTGGAGTGGAGGCGAATAATATAACTTTTTATGTGTTTCTGCCAAACTTTCTATAGTAATAGAAAAGGGATGAACTAATTTATGGAACGTGTGATGATTAAAAATATTTAGAGAATATGTGTGAATTGTGTAGTCGTAAAAATTAATCATATGGATTTATATAAAAAAGGTTGTCTTTGCCTACATTATTTTCAATGTGATTTAAACAAGGAAAGTGGACGTGAGAAAAAGTCAAGGTGTTTGCAGTTTTTATAGAAAACAATCTTTTTTAATCAAAATAAATAAAATATTGCTCCATTAAAAACATAAAACTTACTTTTCTAGAATTATAGTCAAAATTTCTTGAATACTAGCCACAGGCATATCAATTATTAATTATATTAATATCTTATTAAATATATGATATTAATTGATCAGAAACTTTTCACATACACCTTTTCCCAAATTCTAAGACAACTTTGACAGATATTCAAGAAAGGTTGAGATCACTCACTATCTGAAGAAAGCTCAACTCATGTATTACCACTGGATAAATTAATTATTTTTGTTATCAAATCTGCTAACAAACTGACCTTAGTTCGCAATTTTTAAAAATCTCATCTTAATGAAACACGTTTTATAAGATCAATGACTTTAAAACAACATTTTAAATATTATAAAAAATAATTATTCAACTTACAATTTTTTTTATTTTAACGATTCTTTTGAATGATTTCCTCATATTTTTCAAAATTAAAACAGTTTTTTATTGTTAATTTCTCTGAATCTGTGCTTTTAATTTAAAATGTTTATATTTTATAATATCTTAATAATTTATACTACCTATATTTACCAAACTTGGCCCTTTTAATATGAGGTGTAGAAATCAAGACACAAGGAGAATTTTTTGTCATAATTGGCAATATACATTTATACTAAATTTAAATATTATCAAGTGAAATCAGGTTTGAATTAAAAATGTAACGCCTTTGTTAAATTTTTATGGGCTGAAGAAAAACTCTTAATGTATATAGTTGGTCAAATTTATGTGTATTATCAGTTTTTTGTTATATAATTTTATAGTTAGTTCTCTTTCAAAATTTTTGTATGACTTGGATCGAGTTTCTAACCCTTTTTTTCCCCAATATCAATCGTTTAATTTGTAAAGTGTCACGTTACATTGTATTAGTTCTACAAATTTAGAAAGTGCATCTTTTTACTTTTTGGTGAAATTTTAATTTAAATACCATAATACATTATTTTGAGAAATTATTTACAGCCTTATCCAGTCAGTAAACCGCACTAAAAATCATCAATGGGGTTAATATGTTTGAGCCTGTTTGGTTTGTAATATAATAAAATTGATATAAATACTTTTTAGTATAAAAACAATGTCTCTGTTAATAGGCCGCAGGAAAAAAGCCATTATAAAATTCACTTTTCATATAATTTTAATACTGCATACCAACCTTTATTGAAATTAAACTATATATACTTACTTTATTCCAAATATTTATATCTTGACTTCAAATAATTTACTTTCCTAAAAGGTGTAATACGAATTTGTTTAAAATCAGGTGAATTTGTTTGTTCTTAGACGATATGGACAATCCTTAGTCCAGTTTTTATATCCCCAATAACCAAATCCATTTTAGAGTAATACCAAGTTTCGTTGATATTTTTTTTACATATATATTCAAGTATATATTTCATAATTTTGCCATCTTTTATTAATTTTGAATAATTTTGGTGAAATTTCAACAATAGATTTCTTATATTGATATCTCGACCACTAATGTAACTAAACACCTTATGCTAGTTATAAAACACCATCCCCGATATATTATATATTTATATTTTTTTTTAAACGTTATAGATGCACACCGAGCTCAAAAAAGCGTGCCACCAAAAAACACAATGGTTAAGTTGAACTATTAAGAAAAGTGTAGAAAATATAATATTTTTTACATCATTTAAAACCTCATAGACTACTTCTTAGTGTTCACAATGTTCTATAGCACTCATATTACGAAAGCCCTTTGAGGCGGGTTTTTGTAGTTTTTCTATTGTGTGTATGTGTTTATTTAAATGTATGGTGTGAGATTAAAAAATAAGTCAGACTTATGTAACAAACAAACAAAATATGTTGTTTTTATTTACTATGGACCTAACTATAGCGTCTAGTAATACATAATCTAACCAACTGAAAGGTTAGCTAATCAGTGTGCATTTTTCAATTGTAAAACGTAACTACTAATAGCTAGACAAGCCTATAAAAACTACAACGGGGGGGGGGGGGGTGAAGGTCTGAGCTATCTATGTTCAGAGCGACAACCACATTATCCCGGGACCTGAAGACACCAGGATAATAATTAAAGAGCTGAAACCAGTTTAGTCCATTTAAAAAAACACACAAGATACCCCAAAAACTAACAATCAAACTTCTTTGAATCTTTAGTGTTAATTTATTAATTGTTAAAAAACACAACTTGGTTTTCAGAGTGACATGAAAATTAAAGAAATTAAATATTCACAGGAGTGTGGTTGCTTAAGTTTTTTTGGTCCTCGTATACATTTTTAAGAACGGATTGAACTGATTTTGAGAATTAGCTATTCATTATTGTGGACCACGGTATTGTTCTTGGCCAGGCTACTTTTATAATACTTATTGACAAATGAGTTTTATAATTTTATTACAGCTGCTACTAACTGTATTTGCAAACATGTATAACACCTATATATTGTTGGAATAAATAGCCAAGCTATTATATATGCTAAGTATGGTTATAGCCGCATATAAATATTATATTCTTTAAAATGAATAATTAAACCTGGACACGGGATTTAGCCCATGAACTTTGACTTATTACGCCAATGCTCTTACTATGGAACTATTCAGGAGTCATCTCGTCTTCAGGGTCATTCTTAATTCATATTTTAAAACAAGAGTCTGTTATGGACGTGCGAAATCATCAGTTACATTATGAGTGACTAATTAAGATCACGCGCTATCAGATAATACAGTCACCTTCAACTAAGGAGGGCTTTATGTGGCCGAATATAAAATTCTAAGTATTTACCAACATATAATAGCTGGATTATCCAACACATACTGATATGCGAATCCATGCAATTATCATTGTACTACTGACAGCATAAAGCCCTCCCGAGACGAAGGTGATTGCGTTATTTGATAGCTCCCTTCTTAATTGATCACTCACACAATATGTAGCTGAAAATTTATTCACGTCCATTACTGGATCTGCCTTAAAATATGAGTGAAGAATGAGATTGGGCAAGGGACGAATCCTGAATAGCTCAGTGGTAAGACAAGGCATAAGGTCGCAGGCTAAATTCCCGTATCCTGGTGACATTTATCATTATAAAGAATAATTTAAAGCATTAGCTCAGTCCATTTATGTCCTTCAGTTTGAAACGTTTCTCAATTTCACAGAGTCTATTATTATCTTATATGGATTACATTTAGTACTTGAAGAAAGTCTGGCATTGATTTGAACTCAAATGTATAGGCTATTTAGCACTGCGTCTTGCTACATTTTCGTGTTATATAACTATATACTAATTTGACTTATGTTTTAGTGAGTAGGAAGACTTGATTTAGAGGAATTACACCCAGTTTTGCTTGTATGTAGAGTGGAAAACCATTTAGGAGACCTCAGTGCACTCGAAAGGGTCCTAATGGGATCTCCCCCTTTTAAGCATTCAAGTCTATTGTGATTTTAGCACCTTTGAACATATGGCTATCGAAGCCTGTAAAAATTATTTTATTATCAGTGTGTTTAAGAAAATATTAATTTACCAGTACTGATCTAGTTTTGTAAATGTTAAAAAACAATAGGTCAAATTTATAAATCAAACTCGAGGTTTGGACCTGTATATAGGCACAGCCTTTACATTATATTATTCACTGGCCAGTTAATAATTTTGGAAATACTAGGGAACACAATTGAAGAAGTAATCCCAACACAGTTTGATCAAGTAGTGGGTTCTCTTTAAAACAGATAACAGGAGTTGCTATACTTTTGAATCTAGGAATCTACTTAAGAGAAGGGAAATCATTTGCAATTTTGTACGGAGCAATATGATGATATTGTTTGTTTCATTGGTAAAAGTGCACCTTAAATGAAATGTGGGTATACATATTCAAAGGACGACGTTATTATATAAGTTAATCTCTATAAATGTATTAGTCTAAAAATCAATATAAGAGAGCTTTTGTTATAATGGCACCGAGACACAGATTTATACCATAGTCGATTATTTTGACCTAAATACCATTATTTGACCAAATATTTGTATTAACAGAATTGAATGATACTGCGCTCCTAAATTTATTTTAATTGCCTGTGTGAGTGACATAAATTCTAAAATTAAAAAGATGTTAAAAGAAGCTAATATACCAACTTTTCCAAGCTTGTAGTAACATGTTTATCCTTTCTCAGTTTAAAATATTTTGAAAATATGCAAAAATATAGTAAATTATATTTTTATCATTTAATAGACTAATAAATTTAATTTTAAATGTGTATACTTGAACTATCACAATGTTTGTACAGCTATTGTTTTCAACACGCATTTAATTAAGACAAAATAATGTGGTCTTGTGTTTATTTTTTAGTGATCCAATTCAGAATTGATGGTTTTTA
>JBCFYV010000003.1:54215269-54277016 GCA_039000515.1 Timema cristinae | reverse complement strand
CCCACTTGGGTTCGGATTTCCACTTTAAACTATAGATCCTCCATTTCATCTCACAATCATCCTACATTTACACATTAGCGAAGTGTTTAAACCCAAAGGGGTAGTAAATGTGTTTTAATAATAATAATAATCAAATGATTTTCCCGAAACTATAGTTATTAATTTTTTATAATTGGGCGATCTGTCGTAATAAAATCACAAATATCTCTTTTTTTCCGAAATTATTTTAAAATCAATCTTTTTTAAAGTTTTTAATTTAAAGAAATAATAAAAATGTATTCAGGGAAACCTAATAAATATCTATAAATAAAATAAATGGTTGGCCCACAATCGCGAAATCTTTTTTATTATAAAATTTTGGGGAAAAAAAATCTTCACTGGTTTCCCGGGGTAAAATACCCTCAAATAATTTACTAATAACAATGAAAAAAAAAAAAATACATCATCTAGTCTTCGGGTTTAAACAATATTTAGATTCAATTACAAATTTATTTTTTAAAATTTTTTTAAAAATTTCTAATTTTTAATACTACGTAAAATGCTTTTTTTGGGGGGGTTTGGGGGGAAAAAACCCTTCCAGGTAAAAAATTTCACGTTGACTTAATACTTGATTTGGATCGTAGAAGAAATTATATTATCAATTTAAATTAAAAACTGGGGAAAAGCAAACAATGTGCGCATGAGGGGGGAAAATAGGCGAGGGGCGTAAAATTTTTGGGGGAAGAAGCAAAATATGTGTAATATTAAGGGGATATAAAAAAACAACCAAAACATGGAAATTTTGATGTTAAAAACCCTTTTGGATTAGGGAAATGCTCGGGGTTCCCAAAATTTGAAGGGGAGGAATTAAAAAAATGCATAACACCTTTAAATATAGCTGCATTACACTTTAAATTACCTGATAACACTTTAAAAATACCTCATAGCACTTTAATATAGCCTCATAACACTTTAAATATAGCTGCTAAAAATTTTAAAAATAGCCTCAAACTTTTTTTAAAAATTTGCCTGCATAAAACTTTAAATATAGCCCGCATAAAACTTTAAATATAGCCCGCATAGCACTTTAAAATAGCCCGCATAACACTTTAAAAATAGCCTGATAAAACTTTAAATATAGCCTGCATACACTTTAAATATACCTGCATAACACTTTAAATATAGCCTGCATAAAACTTTTAAAAATAGCCCGCATAGCACTTTAATTAGCCCCTATAACACTTTAATATGCCTGCATAACACTTTAAATATAGCCTGCAAACACTTTAAATATGCCTGCTAAAACTTTAAAAATACCTGCATAACAAAATTTAAACTTATCCCCGCACATTTGTTCACTTTAAATTTAAACCCAAAAACTCAGCACTATTAAATTTTTGTTTTGCTTCACTTTTCTGCACTATGCTGATAGTTCAAAGGGGTAAAAGAATACTGTAAAAAACCAGCTAAACCAAAATCATGATTTTCTTACGAAAGGACATTTGGAGCTCGTTTAGGGTTGTTTTTTTTTTTCGTTAAACATTATTAAACTGCATTTTACTAGATAATTTTACTAAAAGCTGTTTTATAGAAATATATAAAAAAAAAATAATTTAGTTGCTTAACCATGAATGGGGCATGTGAATCATGAAATATTCTAGTATCATGTTCATGTTTAGTATGTACATTTGTAAGAACTATGATTGTATGGATCTGTTTTTTGGGATCAAACAAAATATATAATTAACGGGGTCAAAGGGTTTATGTTAAAAAGGGTGTGAGCTTTATAAAATTCTTTTCATGAGATGCACAAGGCAAGCACACATGATCATGCTTATGGTTACCTCGACTTTAGCTTATTTCATGCATGGGGATGGAACGTTCTAAGCCGGGGTGCTTCAAAAAATGTTCAGTACACTCCGAACCAAATTTCACGCCACTTAGCCTGTAAAGCCCAAGAGGTGTATTTTTGTTGTCATTTGGGGTCTCCAAACAGACCGACTAAACTCCTTCGGAAACGCGGGATACGGGTCCAACAGTGCGTGTTGATTAACTATTTAGTCCATTTATCCTCATCCCCTTGCCACTACCAATTTCCCCCAAATCCAAAGATTATTTTAAGGGATGGATGCTAGGGTTAATAAGTTCTCCCCCCTCCACATATGAATCATCCCGAATAAAACTGATTCGTAATTTGGGTAAAAAAAATACATCGAAACAATCTACCCCACGGGAAAAATATCTGCATTTTCTATTGTATGGGTTAATAAATTGTCAATCCCTTATAGGCTATATGGACCGGGGAAATTTTATCTGAAACAACACTTTTGATAATTTAACCTCATTCTTTTAATTTGCATAACATCTTTTAAAATGGTTATGAAACATAAAATATATGATACCATTTATTACATTTATCTTTCTGTTCATTCGTTATAATATAACAAACAAGACGAAACATCCACAAATTGAAAATTTTAAACAGCAGATTTTACTGTAAATGGGAAACCCAACATCGCTCACCCTTTTAATTAAAATTTCCCAAAGGGTAGCCCCAATTTTTTTTTGATTTAAAAAAAAATTTAACCTTTTGAACACGTGATTACTAAGTATACATTACAAAAACACTCACTGAAGTACCCATCCTTGCCTGGGAGAAATATCTTGGAGTGAGAATAGTAAAAAAGTTAAAAATAAATCAATAAAAATATTAATAAATAAAGTAAAAAGGGTAAAAAGCATAAAAATAACAAGGGAAAAAGTTTATTTATTTTAGGGTTAAAAGGATAAAAATGGTAAAAAGTAAATACATTAAACCTTTTTGGCTTTTTTTATCACTTTTAAATTGACCTTTAAGTTATTTTCCCTGAAAATAGGATTTGTCAAAATATTTTTTGGAGTGATATTATACATTATGGATATTTCTCATTTCATAACTTCCCTAAAAGGTAATTTTTTATACTTACTTTCCCCCATCCCAGACCCAAAATTTTTTACAGTGTTCTATTTTTAAATTTAAGATGTCCAGATCTTTTAGTGTTCTACATGCAGGGAAAAATTTCAGTTAAGAGAAAGGAGAAAAATAGTTATAATATTTTTGGAAATTTTTAGTGCCACCTCCCCATACTATTATAAGCTCTCATCCATAAATACACATTTCAAAATTTTATTTTGTAATCTGGAGGCTTCCTTATATTTGCTAGACAAATTTAAATTCTATTCATCTAAATATATTTGTATGCATCTTAGCCCTATTTTTTTATTTTTTCCCGGGTCTCATTTAAAATTAAAATGTTCAGACTATTAGTTTATTTAAAATTTTTTTTTCCCTTTTCCTTCCTATAAATCACAGCTTTTTAACCCCTCTCGGTGGCGTAGTTAGCTAACGCGCTTGTCGTGTTGAGCTCGACTACTGAGGACCGGGAGATCAAGGTTCGAGTCCGGTTGGGGGTGAAAAATAGGGGGTTTTTCCTAAACATTTTTTTCCCCTCTCCCTCCACGCAAATGCGGGTTCACTTCATCTAATTAAACCCTTCCCAATTCCTAATCCATTACGTAATTAGTACTTAAAGGCGTTTTAACCGGAACGGTTTTTAAGATGCGGTTGCTAAATAATATTTTTTTAAATTTTTAAATTAAGCTTTTTACCACCTCAAAATATTTTTTTTTAAATATTTTGGAAATTTTAAAAACCCCCTTTACCACCCATTTTTACAAATACCTTTAAAATTTTAAAGAAATTTTTTGGTCACCTGTAATTATCATCTACTCGCCTGACAAATTTAAAATTTTTGTAACATAAAAAAGCTTTTTTTCTTTCTTTGTAACCTTCCCCCTCAAACCAAACATATTTAAAAAGTCACACTAAAAAAAAATCCGTTTTTCAATTCTAATGAATATTTGAAGGACCCTTTAACAACAAACCAAGTTTAATTTTTTTTTTCCAAACAAAAAATTTGTTATTTCTGTTGTTTTGGAGATTTTAAGCCCGCATCCCTTCTTTTTTCCAAATTTATATATATATTGTGACAAAAGAAAACCCTCCCCTTAATTTAAATTAATTAAAGTAAAAAAATATCTATTATTTACTTTTATTCTGTTGATTTACGTATAGTTGTGCCAAATTTATTTATTTATTTTCACTTCCCAAATAAAATAACTTTGGCTTTCTTTAACATAGTAAAAATCAACAAATGATTATAATTTTAAAATTTTACAAATATGTTTGGTCTTAAGATTCATTAAAGTATTTCTCTTTGCCCCTTTTCCTTTTACTAAAGCTCTCACCTCGTCCTATTCTATCAATATTCCGAGATCTAAATTGTAATCACCTCTTTGGTGTGTATTTGGAAAGTTGTTTTGTTTTTTTTTTGTTTGATTATTGTTTTTTTTTGAAGAAATTGAAGTGGACGATAAGTTTTTAGTTTTGGTCTTCTTTTGGCGTCGGTTTTAAATGATTAAAAAAAGCTGAATGTTTAAGTTCCCAATCAAGAGACAAAAAAAGACACTGTGCTGCAAGTCATTAAGACTTTGAACTATAAACTTTTTACCCAAGAGTGTTAAATTTAACTTGGAGAGGAAAGAGAAAGATTATACATATCTTTAATCAAATAATAAAGATATGACGTAGCTTTCAACTACAGAAGGCTATGGTGAAAGTTTCCATTCTTTGTTTTTTTTTTGTTTTTTTACCATTTTAATCAGTCACTTAGCGACTATATCTTAAGATAAATTACCAAAAAGAGGAATGGAACTATGAGCAGTAAGGCAACTTATTAATTTTAATTGAAATTATGGTATGGTAATCAATACCTGGTTAACAAAACAAAGTTTATACATATTAATATAAAATTTAAAAAAACACAAAATTTTAACTTTGTTTCAAGAAAATTATGTTAGTTTATAATGTAAATTAACGGAGCTCCATAGGCAGGTTTGATATGAGTAATATTCAGAATACATAAATAACCAAACAAATAACTTAATTTTTTTTTTTTAGTTTCAGAACTTTGAAAATTGTTTCCATTACAATATAATATATACTTTAAGTATAAGTGCCTACCTAAATCCAGGGGTCCCGAGATTAGGTTTCTCGTGCAACTGAGCTATATAAAATAAACTATTTTTTTTATATCAACCTTAGGAGAATTATAATATATATTATATTTAATAAAATAAAGTTTTTTTTCCCTTGTTTTTTTTCCCAGTGGTGCCTTTAACGCGGGCTTTTCGATAAGGTTAGGATAGAGCAACCTAGTATTTTCAAATGTGGTTTAGGTTATGAGCCAGGAAGGGTATTTTCTTAGAAGTTAGGGACAGAGGACAGTCTAAGATAAACATTAGGTATGAGGCTGAGGTTTTACCCACAATAATGGATGGACAATCAATTGATGTAGGGTTGGAGGATGATGCTGCTACCACGACACCACAGCAGGAAAAGGTAGTTAGGGACCAAGTAGTGGTTGAGGATTTGAGCGACGACTAATCCCAAACTTATTTTGATGGTCCGTCACCAGACGGGACAAAATCCCTTCTTTCCCTATGGAAGTTTCCCATAGTACCCCTTCGTTGGACCTTATGGCGGGTATCCAACAGTTTGTTAATGGAGATGAGGGAAGGGCAGTTAGTCCTTGAGAGAAAGCTCGTTTCCACTCAGGAGGAAACCCGCAGTGAGATTATGCGTCACATCGGGTCATTAATGGTCAGTAGGAGGGAAGAGTTTTCAGCGGCAATAGGCAAGAACTAGGGCCAACTTTGAGGTTAGAGTCGAGGCCACTGAAGAGTGGTTTAAGGCAGGAGCTGGCCGGTGTTAAGAAAGAGATCCTGGAGTCAGGGGATGAGTTTTAGCCTGACCTTGGAGGCAAACCCAAAGGTTGACGGCACAGAAGCAAGAACAGCAGGTTGCACAGCTAGAGGAAGGATGGAATAGACTAAGCCTAGAGGTGCGTACAGGGAACGAGATTTAGACAAATACACTGGGGATTCTGATCTCTACTGTTGGCTCACTGAAGGACAAGAACCAGGATTTAACCAGAACCCAGGTGGGGCTGGATCAGAGGTTGGCTGACACAGCCGAGGAGATAAAAATGGTAAAGAACCAGCTTGAGGGATTGTCAGACCAGGTCAGGTTAGTGAGGGCTGGGAGACTTAAGCCCATTTTCCTTCATCTATGTGTACCCTTTTAGGAGACCGGGCTCTTGGGGATAGACTCCCTAAATTCAATCGCAGGAGTGGGCAGGATCCCGTTAGCCCCTCAACAATTTGGAGGAACTTTTTGAAGGGCGTCGACTAAATGATAAGGAAAAAATAAGGTTAGGGGGCAGTTCCCTCACTGGTGACGCTTTGCCTTGGTGGTCGGTAGTACGCGACAGCATCACAGGCTGGGAGGAGTTTCGAACCCGATTCCTAGCCATTGTTTTGGAGTGTGGAGATCCAGGGCCAAATGAGGGCTAAATTACATGCGTCAAGGTACCATGAAAACGGAGGTACTCTGGAGGGTTACCTTGCCGACATGTATAGTAAAAGTAGGAATTTCGAGTCGAACATCAATGACTCTGAGTTGATATATATGGTCACGCATCAACTACCCATACGGTACCGCGAGTTGTTGGTAGGGATTACCTACAACACTTTGGAGGAGTTAGGGCCGGACAGCAGCGCTTGGACCCTTGGAACAGGATAGGCGTAGGGACAAAGTAGGACAGTTCAGTTCCCCGCTTCATAGGAGGCCGAACGTGGAACAGCGGGTAGGACCTACTCCACTGTTTCAACTGGGAGCGCGTCCACAGAAAGCGTGGAGGGGAGATAGACCTCCTCGCGACCATTCAGGCCCGTAGTTTAGTTTGGGGTGCCCAGTCAGAGCACCACTATCCTGGTAGAGGTCGGGAAAAACCCCCATCATAAACTTGAGGTTAAGAGACAAGAGGTCAGTCAACGGACCTTTTCCCTACCCAAGAAACCACCCTTATGGGGACAACGACAGGGACTTTAGGTCTAGGAGTAACTCCCCATACCCCATTTCAACCGTCCCAGACTAACCCTCAACATAGGTTACCAGCTAACATAGGTCCAGTCTATCAAGGCAAGCAACCCGTGGTTCTAGTCATCATCCTTAACCAGTTGATGTAAATGTAATCGTCAAAGAGGGAAACTGTTGACCTGCGATGTAGGCATCCCAGACCGGTCGCAGCTTCCACACACTCTGGGAGCATTTTAGTAGGTCAATAAAGGTCAACACACTTAGTGGAGATCTTAGGGAAGAATACTGAATGAAAAGGAAGAAATGAAGATGTCAAGAAATCCAACGTACCCAGAGCTTAGGTTAGAAGTTGAAGGATTATCTCTGAGATGTCTATTAGATTCAAGAGCACCATAGGACAAGACTGGTTAAATTCGCTGGCTGTTTGTTCTATACTTAAGGATGTATATATGGAATTTCCAAACTTCAACAACAGAGTCATCGATGTGTTTGTCGTCAGAAGAACAGAAGTAGCCAACTTTTGTACAAATAATTAAATGTGTCATCCCTTGACTACAAATTTGAACATTGGAAGATCATATTGATATCAATATCTTAAAAAGGCGATTATAGCCTTGTATTAGTAAAACATTAAGTTATTTTAAAAGCAAATTAAATATTAACATTAAGGGCTGGTTAACCCTTTCATTAGCCGCCCTCTCCGGTGAAATGAGGTACATGGCTCTACGAGTTGCCATCACTGCAGAGGTGGCGGCCTGGGAAGACACAACAATGTGGATTACAATTGATTATATCTAAAGCCGGCTACACAATTAAAACACTTAAAACTACAAAAAAAAAAAAAAAAAAGAATTTAAAAACTCTAGGAAAGCTTGGTGAACGATTCCCAGCATCCAACAAATAGCCTGCGGCATTTTTTTCTCAAGGTTGTAAGGTACACACCGTAATTATACAAGTCAGGTATCAATCTAAAGGAAAGATAAGAAAGATAAAACAAAAGTGTGAAAGTGTGAAGAGATTTCTTTTTCATTAGTATTGTGGAAAGGGTCATTTCAGCCCCATTTATTATTTAAAGATGTTAAGGATAATTTCGACAATCAGTAATAGATTTATTTGTTATTGTTAAAGTATCTACGTCAAAGAAGTTAAGAAATACCCCATGTGAAGAGAAGATGCACCCCGAAGACCTACACGATAAGAATGTGCCTAAAAAATGAGAGAGAGAAAATCCTGTGATATTTAAAATATATGTATAATGGTTATAACCAGCGTCAACATTAAGGCTAGTCCCTCTTTGCCGGTACCTGTTAGACTGGGCAGACTTGTGATAGTCACATGAATATTAAAACTTGTGAAAGGGCAGAACCCACACAACTTTTATTGGAAATGAATAGCACATCGAGATTATTATAAATGTTTTATGGTGAAACTTTGAAGGTTATTTATTTATTTTTGTATATGTCAGAAGAAAATATAGTTAGAGGAAGAGACAAGAGAGTGGAAATTTTCTGAGAGTAAAGTAACATCACAACCAAGGTCATTCTTTATTCTTGTATGGGAAGCAGACAAGTAACATGTCGAGGTCTAAGACGTTTTAAGAATTTTTATTTAAGTATAATGAAGTTATTTTAAGAAAAAGAAGTTAAATCCATGAACGTTATCTGCAATTGTTACCCTATGATAGGGCTTGTGTGTTTACAAGTATGTACTGTAATTTGAATGTGTAGCCCCAACAGCTGAGAAGAGACGCACCGGAACTTTTGATTTCACCAATTAGTCGCCATAAGCAGGCCCCAGCAAGTGTGGCACCTGATTTCCGTCATTACGCTCCTTGCAGTCAGGAATGAGGGAAGTTATTTCCATTATACTTATAACAGACAACATTGTGTAAATGTACTTTTTATTATTTCGCTCAGTATATATTTTAAAACACCCTATGAAGTTATAAATTATTTATACGTGTAGCACCTTATGATAAGTGCTTGATATTTATGTGAAAATGGGCCCAGTATTTCCATGGTAGGCCTATACTTATGATAGGGCACTTTATAACATTTTGTATGTCTAATTTCTAAACAACCTATAATTTCATTGAATAGTTATGTCAAACTACTATATTATTTAATACATTGTGTCATTGTAGTCTATGTTTATCTCAGAGTTTGAAAAAGTTTTTTTTCTTCATATAATCAACTAATGTTTGTAATTATTATTTTTAACTTGTTTAAATTTCTCATATGGTGTATGTAAATCGCCTGGGAAGAGGATTGTTATGATAATCTCACTTTAAAGAAGTTGAAATTCATATTATGAGAGTCAGCATTCCGCGACCATGTGGTGTAATAAGAAGCCTAGGGGCTGTAGGTACCCAAACAGTTAGGGTGAGTTTTAGTGGGTCAATTCAAGATGATTGGGGGCACAGTAAATTTCAGGAAACACCAATTTTGGCATGAGTTCACGAGTTTTTTTTTTTAACAATTGTCTCATAAGTTGCAAGAGGAGTGTCTCATATTGTAATACGACTATGTTTCTATCTAACCTTTGCCATCCACTTAGCCTTATCAGACACAACATGAGTAGCTCTCTACACCATGGGCCAAAAACCGACCAACATCTCACTGTTACTGTGACGTTTTTTAATCTTTCAGATCACATCATATGTTGGACCTTATGACTTGTAGATTTGATGCGTTTATTATAATTAATTATTATATTATGCAGCTCACTATAAATTTAGCCAGAAAATTAATTAGAAATACAATAGACTTACCAAAGATGGCTCTAGAGGGAGGGGGGGGGGAATTGAAGGGGGACGTCAGGGTAGTCAATTGCCCAGGGTGGCAAATTCCAAGGGCGGTAAAAATGAGATATTGTATTTTTTGTTTTTAATTTATTTACTACCGTTGGATTGTATATCTTTAAAATTAGATTTTGAATTTTTATGGGAATTTAAATCTGTCCAATTTTCACTGTAAATTTTGATTTGCAAATTGAAAGAAATAGCTTTTACTTATACAAAGCAGGATTTTATATTAAAAAAATTCCCACACATGTTATGTTCTTTGTAGCGCAAACTCCTTAAATTTAGTGGTAAATGATGCAGCATCAAGATTTTTATAATCAACGGCCTTTTTTGATTCAGTGCAGCATGTTTATGTCTTTTTTTCTTCACTAACACAACGTCGGGATGTTCTTAAATTCTATTTAACTAATTTAACTGTAAAACCATTATGTGAAACGCGTTAGTCCAAGGCTTATTGATGCTTTGAAACCCTCCGCTATTAACTTAAAACAAATTTACAATGTATTAATTGTCGTATCAAACTACACTTCATTGACTGTTACGAAAGGATATTCTAATTGAGTAGAAGCAAAAGGACTGTCAAACAAAATTATAAAATTTAATTTAATGGTTTCCCACTTTTTTGTGGTATGATATAGATTACTATTTCAAGTACATATTTGTAGTAAACTTTTTCAAACTAAACAGTTTGACTTGTAACACGCAACTGATCGGTTAAGAAAAACTAAAGAGCATCTTCAAAAACACAGAATTGATACAGGGTTTGTAAAAGTCTTAGTAGATGAAAAGGGAAGTCAGTGAATATTTGGATAAAAACTCAAATTTTGAATCTGAAAACCGTTGGATTACAAGGAAGTGTAAAGAGTTTGATTATGAATGCAATGATGAAGGAATAAACGACGCACAGCATTAATTTAAGATAAACTTACATTTTGTGGTTCTTGATAGAATGCTTGCTTCTCTTGAAGAAAGGTTTTCTCAATTAAGTGACCTTAATTCTAATTTTGTATATTTATTTGATATTAAAAGGGTTGAAATCTAGATATTCAAAATAACTTTTATTGCTTGCTCAAAGCTAGAGACTACTTTACAATATGGAGACTCGAAAGATCTGGATGCCCTAGATATAAGGCAAGAGTTTATAATGTTCACAAAGTTAAGCCCATCTTCATTACTATCGCCGCAAGATGTATACATAAGTGTAATTCAGGGGGGTTTTCCAAAACCATGAATTGCACTAGAATTCTCTCAACGCTACCTGTAACAGTCGCTCGTGCCAAGATAAATTTTTCTAAGGTAAAATCTATAAAAACTTACATTCGGATTAACATGATTCAAGAAATATTAAGAGGCCTCACATTTATCTCGATTGAGTCTCAAATAGCTCAAGCATTTGAGCTCAAGGAATCAGAAGAGCAGTTTGCTAAGGCTAAGTAAAGCAAGGAGAATTGTTTTCCAAGCTGTTGTTTCTATGTAAATTAATATTTTAAGTTTCTGCTTTTTAATTTATATCTTTGTGTGATTATTTTTTGCTAACAATAATATATTTTCTTATTTAAAAACACAAAAAATTAGACTTTTTTGATGTTTGAAAGGGGAGAGTTGCATTTTCATGCATTGCTTGGGTGGTGAAAGGTCACGAGCCGGCCCTGAGAACTAACTTAGCACATAAGCCAGTCTTTTGAAATAAAAGAGGGGTTGAAAATAGGTCTTTCTCGAAACCACTAGTGTGAGAAACTTTTATTTGAAGAGTCTTGATAATAAAAAAATGTTTACGGTGCATCACACAGATTTTCTCTCTCCTTTATCTAAAAATGGAGACATTTACTTAAAAGACGTAAGCTATGCGAAACCAAAGGCATTGTTGTTGAAACTTAATGGAAAAAATAGAGAATCAAATTTCATTTTTGAAACTCCTTACCCCCTCTCATTCAGCCAATTTGGGGATAACCATGATAATTTTCGATCAAAAGTAAATAAGTGGACTCCGATATTATTTTGTTCACAGTGCTCAATTTCACTAAAACCAAAATGAATTTCCACTTAATCGTAAGTAAGAGGGGAAGGGATAAACAAAATAAAATACCACAAATTATTGTACTAAATGTATTTGTATACCATTTTAATTAATATTTTTTTCTTGTGTAAGTTTTATTTGTTAAAGAACTACTCTTTGCCTATTAATGTGAATATACAACAATAAACATCAAATATAATTTATCTTTGGATTTATGATTGAAAATATTGTATTATGTAATTACTCTTTGTATTACAGTTAATTTGGCGATAAGTTATGACAGAAATAAAAGAATTCTATTCAGGGTTTGTTAAATATTTTTTAAAGCCCTCAATACCAAGCAAACCTACAAAGAAGATTACTTTAAAAAGTTAATATATTTGAACTATTACAAATTTAAAAACGCAAATCTATCCATACTAACAGTTGGTTTTTTCAACCCCACTTCGTTCGCTGATGAGATAGCATGATGATATAAGCTTAATAGTTTATGCTTTATTATTAAAGATAAGGAGTACAAGTGAAGAGGTTCCATTATCCGATTAATACATTTGAATTTACTGACAAACAAATGAGATCAAACGTACAGACAAATTTACAGTTACTAGATATATTGATAAAATGTGTATAATGTATTATAATATATAAATTTACATATTTTAGGTAATTGATCTTAGATTTTAGTTGAAGTGTTCATCTAAATGCGTGGGGCTTTCTATAATAAAAATATTTATTTGATATATAAGATATTAACAATGTCGATTGAAACTTTTATTAAATTAAAGCGTGGCGTATTTTTAAGTATCGAATAAGATGGCTATTTTGGTATATTTGAATACGTTTAAGGATGTAGTACCATTTTGTATTATAGAATTATAATATCTAGCATTTACTTATGTTGATGGTCTTAATACTAATGTATAATTAATTCTAGGTATTTTTTAAAATCTTATTTTTAACGATCTGTAACATTTATAGTTTGATGTTATTTGGAAGAAAAATATCAGCATGCCTACAATATGTATTCATAATATTAACTGTTACAAATATGTTTTTACTCTCTTATATTTATTACATAATAACATAATAGAGGTCTTCTACTTAACACAAATATGTTCTCGTCATTTTCATCTTACTGAACAATATTAATTAAATTCAAATAGAAAATCTCTAACTAGCATTTAAATGTACATTCCAAATAAGTTAAAAAAGCTAAATGTTATGTTTAAAAAAATGTTTATTCAGTTACTGACTATACAAAACGATGAACCACCCTCTAAACATACACTCACACACATACACACACTCGGACAGTTTAAACATTGACAAGGCAGGTAATTGGGAATGTACAGGCTGCCAAAGCTGACTGCTAGACAGAGATGGAAGATACAGACAGTAAGTTAGAGCGACATGGTGACGGACGGACACACAGATCGACAGACAGACAGACAGGGCTTCTGAATGCTGCTGACTGTCTATTGCCTAACGAGCACCGCTTGTGGACAGTTCCAATGCTGCACGGATGAATTGTTCTGTTGGATCCTGGTGACGCGTGTTTAAGGGGGTGGCTGGGTTGGGGCATGTAAGGGGGAGGGTTGAGTTGAAGGGATGGTTTAAGAGGGGGAGGACTAGCGGTGTAAAATGTTACATCAGCAAAACAGAACACACGGTATAGAAGAGAGAAAGAGAATTTCAAGGGCGTGGAGTGGAGGCGAATAATATAACTTTTTATGTGTTTCTGCCAAACTTTATATAGTAATAGAAAAGGGATGAACTAATTTTTGGAACGTGTGATGATTAAAAATATTTAGAGAATATGTGTGAATTGTGTAGTCGTAAAAATTAATGATATGAATTTATATAAAAAAGGTTGTCTTTGCCTACATTATTTTCAATGTGATTTAAACAAGGAAAGTGGACGTGAGAAAAAGTCAAGGTGTTTGCAGTTTTTATAGAAAACAATCTTTTTTAATCAAAATAAATAAAATATTGCTCCATTAAAATCATAAAACTTACTTTTCTAGAATTATAGTCAAAATTTCTTGAATACTAGCCACAGGCATATCAATCATTAATTATATTAATATGTTATTAAATATGTGATATTAATTGATCAGAAACTTTTCACATACACCTTTTCCCAAATTCTAAGACAACTTTGACAGATATTCAAGAAAGGTTGAGATCACTCACTATCTGAAGAAAGCTCAACTCATGGATAAATTAATTATTTATTTTGCCAAAAATTATTTTTGTTATCAAATCTGCTAACAAACTGACCTTAGTTCGCAATTTCTAAAAATCTCATCTTAATGAAACACGTTTTATAAGATCAATGACTTTAAACAACATTTTAAATATTATAAAAAATAATTATTCAACTTACAATTTTTTTTATTTTTACGATTCTTTTGAATGATTTCCTCATATTTTTCAAAATTAAAACAGTTTTTTATTGTTAATTTCTCTGAATCTGTGCTTTTAATTTAAAATGTTTATATTTTATAATATCTTAATAATTTATACTACCTATATTTACCAAACTTGGCCCTTTTAATATGAGGTGTAGAAATCAAGAAACAAGGAGAATTTTTTGTCATAATTGGCAATATACATTTATACTAAATTTAAATATAATCAAGTGAAATCAGGTTTGAATTAAAAATGTAACGCCTTTGTTAAATTTATATGGGCTGAAGAAAAACTCTTAATGTATATAGTTGGTCAAATTTATGTGTATTATCAGTTTTTTGTTATATAATTTTATAGTTAGTTCTCTTTCGAAATTTTTGTATGACTTGGATCGAGTTTCTAACCCTTTTTTCCCCAATATCAATCGTTTAATTTGTAAAGTGTCACGTTACATTGTATTAGTTCTACAAATTTAGAAAGTGCATCTTTTTACTTTTTGGTGAAATTTTAATTTAAATACCATAATACATTATTTTGAGAAATTATTTACAGCCTTATCCAGTCAATAAACCGCACTAAAAATGATCAATGGGGTTAATATGTTTGAGCTTGTTTGGTTTGGAATATAATAAAATTCATATAAATACTTTTTAGTATGAAAACAATGTCTCTGTTAATAGGCCGCAGGAAAAAAGCCATTATAAAATTCACTTTTCATATAATTTTAATACTGCATACCAACCTTTATTGAAATTAAACTAATATATACTTACTTTATTCCAAATATTTATATCTTGACTTCAAATAATTTACTTTCCTAAAAGGTGTAATACGAATTTGTTTAAAATCAGGTGAATTTGTTTGTTCTTAGACGATATGGACAATCCTTAGTCCAGTTTTTATATCCCCAATAACCAAATCCATTTTAGAGTAATACCAAGTTTCGTTGATATTTTTTTTACATATATATTCAAGTATATATTTCATAATTTTGCCATCTTTTATTAATTTTGAATAATTTTGGTGAAATTTCAACAATAGATTTCTTATATTGATATCTCGACCACTAATGTAACTAAACACCTTATGCTAGTTATAAAACACCATCCCCGATATATTATATATTTATATTTTTTTTTTAAACGTTATAGATGCACACCGAGCTCAAAAAAGCGTGCCACCAAAAAACACAATGGTTAAGTTGAACTATTAAGAAAAGTGTAGAAAATATAATATTTTTTACATCATTTAAAACCTCATAGACTACTTCTTAGTGTTCACAATGTTCTATAGCACTCATATTACGAAAGCCCTTTGAGGCGGGTTTTTGTAGTTTTTCTATTGTGTGTATGTGTTTATTTAAATGTATGGTGTGAGATTAAAAAATAAGTCAGACTTATGTAACAAACAAACAAAATATGTTGTTTTTATTTACTATGGACCTAACTATAGCGTCTAGTAATACATAATCTAACCAACTGAAAGGTTAGCTAATCAGTGTGCATTTTTCAATTGTAAAACGTAACTACTAATAGCTAGACAAGCCTATAAAAACTACAACGGGGGGGGGGGGGGTGAAGGTCTGAGCTATCTATGTTCAGAGCGACAACCACATTATCCCGGGACCTGAAGACACCAGGATAATAATTAAAGAGCTGAAACCAGTTTAGTCCATTTAAAAAAACACAAGATACCCCAAAAACTAACAATCAAACTTCTTTGAATCTTTAGTGTTAATTTATTAATTGTTAAAAAACACAACTTGGTTTTCAGAGTGACATGAAAATTAAAGAAATTAAATATTCACAGGAGTGTGGTTGCTTAAGTTTTTTTGGTCCTCGTATACATTTTTAAGAACGGATTGAACTGATTTTGAGAATTAGCTATTCATTATTGTGGACCACGGTATTGTTCTTGGCCAGGCTACTTTTATAATACTTATTGACAAATGAGTTTTATAATTTTATTACAGCTGCTACTAACTGTATTTGCAAACATGTATAACACCTATATATTGTTGGAATAAATAGCCAAGCTATTATATATGCTAAGTATGGTTATAGCCGCATATAAATATTATATTCTTTAAAATGAATAATTAAACCTGGACACGGGATTTTAGCCCATGAACTTTGACTTATTACGCCAATGCTCTTACTATGGAACTATTCAGGAGTCATCTCGTCTTCAGGGTCATTCTTAATTCATATTTTAAAACAAGAGTCTGTTATGGACGTGCGGAAATCATCAGTTACATTATGAGTGACTAATTAAGATCACGCGCTATCAGATAATACAGTCACCTTCAACTAAGGAGGGCTTTATGTGGCCGAATATAAAATTCTAAGTATTTACCAACATATAATAGCTGGATTATCCAACACATACTGATATGCGAATCCATGCAATTATCATTGTACTACTGACAGCATAAAGCCCTCCCGAGACGAAGGTGATTGCGTTATTTGATAGCTCCCTTCTTAATTGATCACTCACACAATATGTAGCTGAAAATTTATTCACGTCCATTACTGGATCTGCCTTAAAATATGAGTGAAGAATGAGATTGGGCAAGGGACGAATCCTGAATAGCTCAGTGGTAAGACAAGGCATAAGGTCGCAGGCTAAATTCCCGTATCCTGGTGACATTTATCATTATAAAGAATAATTTAAAGCATTAGCTCAGTCCATTTATGTCCTTCAGTTTGAAACGTTTCTCAATTTCACAGAGTCTATTATTATCTTATATGGATTACATTTAGTACTTGAAGAAAGTCTGGCATTGATTTGAACTCAAATGTATAGGCTATTTAGCACTGCGTCTTGCTACATTTTCGTGTTATATAACTATATACTAATTTGACTTATGTTTTAGTGAGTAGGAAGACTTGATTTAGAGGAATTACACCCAGTTTTGCTTGTATGTAGAGTGGAAAACCATTTAGGAGACCTCAGTGCACTCGAAAGGGTCCTAATGGGATCTCCCCCTTTTAAGCATTCAAGTCTATTGTGATTTTAGCACCTTTGAACATATGGCTATCGAAGCCTGTAAAAATTATTTTATTATCAGTGTGTTTAAGAAAATATTAATTTACCAGTACTGATCTAGTTTTGTAAATGTTAAAAAACAATAGGTCAAATTTATAAATCAAACTCGAGGTTTGGACCTGTATATAGGCACAGCCTTTACATTATATTATTCACTGGCCAGTTAATAATTTTGGAAATACTAGGGAACACAATTGAAGAAGTAATCCCAACACAGTTTGATCAAGTAGTGGGTTCTCTTTAAAACAGATAACAGGAGTTGCTATACTTTTGAATCTAGGAATCTACTTAAGAGAAGGGAAATCATTTGCAATTTTGTACGGAGCAATATGATGATATTGTTTGTTTCATTGGTAAAAGTGCACCTTAAATGAAATGTGGGTATACATATTCAAAGGACGACGTTATTATATAAGTTAATCTCTATAAATGTATTAGTCTAAAAATCAATATAAGAGAGCTTTTGTTATAAATGGCACCGAGACACAGATTTATACCATAGTCGATTATTTTGACCTAAATACCATTATTTGACCAAATATTTGTATTAACAGAATTGAATGATACTGCGCTCCTAAATTTATTTTAATTGCCTGTGTGAGTGACATAAATTCTAAAATTAAAAAGATGTTAAAAGAAGCTAATATACCAACTTTTCCAAGCTTGTAGTAACATGTTTATCCTTTCTCAGTTTAAAATATTTTGAAAATATGCAAAAATATAGTAAATTATATTTTTATCATTTAATAGACTAATAAATTTAATTTTAAATGTGTATACTTGAACTATCACAATGTTTGTACAGCTATTGTTTTCAACACGCATTTAATTAAGACAAAATAATGTGGTCTTTGTGTTTATTTTTTAGTGATCCAATTCAGAATTGATGGTTTTTACTTTTTTCCTGTATTAGTATACATTTATGATATTTGTAAACTTTTCGATGACTCGATTGGTTTTAGGAAGAATGTTCAATAGCAGAACGGAAGTTACTGTCCCTCAATTACAGCGCCACCTCCCTTTTATTTCCTTTCAAGGGAGTACGGGGGCTGCGGGGGGAGGGGGGTAGTCCCACTCCAATCCCCTCCCAAAAGCGGAGGGTCATTCGCCAATTCTCTTCCTGGTGAGCTTTGAATCAATCATCAGTCATCCGGCATGTATGAACGACGCGAGTCACACACAATCGCAATTTCAGCTCTTTTGTTATGTGGCAGAAATCACTCATTCAGCAAGCGGCAGTTCCAGCAAGTACTGCCAACAGCAGAAGCACTACCACCCATTCTCTTCAAACAGAACACAACCAATTGTGGTTTGTACAACTTGTTCTTCGAAGGGTATGCTCCCAAGGCTATTAATTAATTTCCCGATATAAAAAATATAGTTTACCTTCCGTATAGAAAACACCTCTGTGAGGTTCTTATTGCCAAACCCATACGGGTTCAATATCACATAGTGCAGAGATTTGTTTGACCTAGAACGTTATTAGTGACACTAAAACATTTTACTTCATTTTATTTCTACTAGTAGGTATAGGCTACCTGTTCTTCGAATGGGGAATCTATAAATTAGCTCTGGTATTTTTAGTATATTAAATTAACTACGGGGATGTCGGTGACCTGGTGGTCTAGGGGTAAGGTGTCAGACTTCTATGCTGGCGGCCGGAGTTCAATCCTCGGTCCAGGCACAAATTTATCTGATTTCCAAACCCTTCCTACACCTCTGACAAGACATCTTGTGAATGTGGAGAATGTCAGGCCTCCACCGTGGTTCGGATTCCACGTTAAACTGTAGGTCCTCCATTTCATCTCACAATCACTCTACCATTACACATTAGCGTAAGTGCGTATAACCCGAATGGGTAGTAAGACGCGGTGCTAATAATAATAATAATAACTACGGGGATAATTAACCTAATCTTTTTTTTTTAAAGTAGAAAGAACTTACAGGGGTGAGCCCACAATTGATCTATATCAGCCGAGCGGCCGCTGCAGTTAGCGTTTATGGTTCCAGCATTTGCACATGCAGGGTATCATGTGGCCAGCACAGCGCTCCTTCAAGTCATTAGTCTCAGCTATACTGGAGATGATACTTCAAGGGCGGTTTGGATATTAATATTATATTGGTTTAAATTGGGCTACAAAAGGCGAAAGTAGTTTGACTAAAACACAATATCAATATAAAGGCATGGTCTGAAGATGATTTAAATGTTTAAATGCTGACATTTATTTTGAAGATTAAGTTATAACTTCTTTAAACACAATGATTTGAGCTCTTGTCTGTTGGTGCTAGTAAAAAAGAAAAAAGTGCGACACTGCATAAATGGTTGTTTAAGATTTAAAACTAATTAAGTTACATAGTTTATAGTTTACAGAAAAGGATCTATTAATTTACAAAGATGTTAACCTAGTTCAATCCACTTTTTTAAATCTGCTACATTACATTTTTTTTTGGGGGGGGGGGGTATCTAGGAAATATTATCTTAACAGCTATCTGAATCCTAAATTTTAGATTTAGATTTCTAGGATGCTTAGAGGTGTTCGAATAACTCATGCTGACAGACAAATATAAAAAACTATATCAAATTAGTATGTTCTACATCTGTCCGCAATCTTCATATAATTTACTCTAGTATATTATAGAGTTATTGTAGAGTTACAAACAAAAAGTATCTATAAATAATTTTTTTAAATCAATCCTTGAAGCGAAACATTAATCGGCTCATAGACAAAGTGGACAAACGAATTAAATCCATAGGAAACGCAATATTTGCCTAAGAGCGATCTTAAGATATGAGGAAAAAAAAATTAAGAACACTGTTACAAAAAAAATTGAAAAAAAAGAGTGTCACAGTTTAACAAAGAGTGTAATAAATTAATAAGCTGTTAAAGTGACAGAGTGGTCCTGATATTACCCACACAATTTTAACTCTACAGTACAAAAAAAAAGTATGCAATAGGTTGTGAAATTTTCATGCTCCTAATTTTGGAATCCAGTTTCCAAATTTAAAATTTTCACTATTCTCTTATTATTTGTGGTGGTCTTCTTGCCTACATAATTATAATATTCAAATGTTCAAATACGCCTAGAGATTTTGTTTGTTTTAGTGTTTGAGATTTAACCCGCCATCAATTTTTTTTTTGAAAATTTCAATTATACACTCGCCCCTCTCCCTCAGCAACAAACAACCAATCTTGTTTTCGAAATTATAAGCGTTCAGACTCTTTTTTGTTATTTAAGATTGCCCCTATATATGTATGCAAATATTCCAATTTTCTACAATACGAGAAGCGTTTTAATCTATTAATTTAGTAATTATTTACTACTTACGATGGAGAGATAGGGGTTTTAATCCTGGTCATGTGTCCTACGATGGTTTATCCTGAATGGTTCCACACTCTCCCTCCAAGAAAATACAGGTACACTCTATAGTATAGTGTTCCTCATCCCTATCACACTAAAGTAATTAATATATATAGCCTGAATGAAGCTAAAAACAAACCAAAAAAACTTCATAGTCCAGATTGATAAGCTGTGTTATTTCAAAATAATAGCTACTGAATAATTGTGTGAAATTCATTCATATTTAAATGATTAGTCAAAATTTTTTGCAGTGACGTTGAGGGGAAAGGTGACAAGGTTTCTTGTTAATAACTACAGTATGTCCTTATTATGACCGAATGAATTTGTGCCACACTACTAATGGTCAAAAACGGCCTTTCAAGGCAATTTTCATCCGAATATCATTTAATATTTCAACAATGTTCAGTATTAGGAACTTCTATATCACTTTTTATCTCCATTAATGTTGAATCAGAAATGAGCCACGTGCAATAGTTTTCGTGTGATTACGATTTCTGACCGACCGTATCACAGAGTTGATTGGAATGTGATGTACTCTCTTAAACTTACTATTCAGGGCTAGGAATTTAAATAAATCTATTTCATATTTAAAAGCAATATTCAACATTTTATCTAAATTATAAGTGTGTCAGCTTCGACTTCTGGCCATGATTCTTTATACTTGAAGTCTACTTTTCTTGCCAATAAGCAAAAAAATATTGCATGCATATTATAAAGTTATTACATATAATTATGTGAACATTCTACCAATTGGTACCAATTACCAACATGATTAAAGAAATGGGAGGAGCAGATAACAGAAAGTGAGCAAAGGAGAGGAGAAGAATGGTGGAAGAATAGAGAAATATGGAGGTATTTTACTAAACTGACCCAGTCACTGCAAAGAAATACTTTATGGTATGATTATTATTAATGGCTTATTTAAGCGTTAGGGATGAAATAACTATTCTAGAAGAAGTTAAACCTCATTGTAATAGAAGTGGAATTGGAAAATCACAATTATAAATCATATTAGAAATTCATTACCATCTCTGGATCCACACCAGAAATTACGACTAGGTGCAGAGTAAGCGTTTATGTCTTATATCGAAAAGCCACCAATTTAAGCCCTGTATTAACAGTTTTTAAATTCCCCTGCTTTTGTACATATTTCCAGACCAGATAATAAATTAATTTATACTATTTTACATGTTAGGCTATATATACAGAAATAAATAGTTTCACTTTTTTAGATTAAATTATAAAAAGAATAACTATTATCGATTAAATATTAAATGTTTATTATACTTGAAAAATTGAACAATTTGAAGATAAATCTAAAAGTATACTCGGTGTTATGCTTCTTTTACTTCGTACCTCAAAAATAATTGCAACTACTGCACCTAGAAATTTCAGTTAATTTTAAAATTTCCCTGACTTCTCTATGTTCCACCGAATTTTCTGAACTTTCCAGGAAGGATTTATTTATTTCGTAGTTACGTAATCTCACTGATTAACTACCCCTAACATTCTTAAAGTGCTTCAAATGTGTTCTAGTTTAATTTCAAAATGTTACATTTCATCAACCAGATAGTATGGCTATTACAATCATGTCGAGCCCTTCAATAAAGGAAAAAGGATGATAATATGGTCCCCTATCAAATATTTTCGTGTGATGGAAGGAAGGTAGGGGGTGTGTTCCCGTTGAATGGAAAAATAACTGTTGACTTCATTACGTCGTGGGAAGGAGGGAGAAGCAATGTCATCAGACTTTGGTACGACAGATATCTCGCAGTCTCATGAATGTCCTGGCAATCTAGTTGTCAGCTTCATGATTGATACGCTCAAATAAGGCGCAGACGCTTTGCTACAGAGAAGAGGGTGACCCGGTTAGGGATGTTAACAAAGAGAAGGCAATTTCTACTACAAAAATGTAGTCACCCCTTTAAGAGTCACTGATTACATTGTAACGTTCGTTGAGCCCCCATGCATTTTGTAAAACAGTGAATATAATTATTTACTCTAAAATATTTTTTAAATAGCAATGTATGATAGTAAAATATTTTCTTCTAAATTCTATTAATATGGTTGGTTAATTTTATAGTTGGTCTGGGCCATCCTTTGAATCTTTAAGGGCATTTGAAATTAAAGAACACTGAGAAATGTTAGATTCAGTATCAAAACGAATTCAAATTCTTATTTTGAAAATCTTTGCTGCTTTCCAATGATATCACCAAATATTATTCAGAAATAATCTAACAAACAGACTCTAAATGAATAATGAGACACAAAATTTGAGCTATATCAAAACAGAACAATAAAGTAATGCATATGTTGGACAGATCTCTTAGACTTAATATATATTTTTAATATTAGGAACTGGATTAAAAATTATGTGTTTTTAGATAAAAGCTCTATGAATCTCTTTTATTAAACTGTATTTTATAACTTGTTCATACATTATGGAAAATGTTTCGGACGGCTAAAATACTTTTTATTGGCATTCAAATCAACACATTTATATATATATATATATATATATATATATATATATATATATATATTATAATATTTTTAAGCATATTATTAACAAATACCTGAATGTACATACTTGTCCAAAAATGAAAAGTTCCGTAGCAAATTTTAATTTTCTTCTGTTAAAACTAGATTAACATTTATACCAAACTCCTATATAAGAAATATATGACCTATTATTTGAAAAATAAGTGAAATTTGTTCAAGTATCCTTGCGAAGTTTCCTAAGAGAAACTTTTGAAAACGCACTATACCCTAGCGTTCTTGATTAAAGTATTAAATTATTTTTGTAAACGATAAATATGTACTATTAAAACGAGTGTTGTAGTTTATTATATAGGAGTACGGACCATTCCCAAAACATTTTAATCCCTAGGTCCTCCCCCAAAAGCTACCGTACATACTAATTTTGTCTCATCTCCAATAGTTTAGAAATATCCATAAATATCAACAATAGTAATTAAAGAACAACTAAAAACTCATAGAATATGTTACCCTAATTGCAAACTATATGAATGAAAATTGATTATAATTTCACAAATTTTAATGTAAAAAATTATACTAAATTTCATTAAATATTACATATATATTTAAATCAACTATAACAAACAGTGATTCATTAGTGAGTGTTCAGTTTGTTGAAAATATTATTAAACTTTATTTTCCTGACTTTCTTTTAGCATCACGTCCTATTATCCATTTGGGTTATTTAAATATATACTAACTACGCTAGTTTGCTAGGGATGAAGAATATTGGATTTACAGAGAATGTACCGGCGTTTGCGTGGAAAATCATTAAAAAATACCCTAATAATACCCGACTGGGATTAAAACCCCGATCTCTCTGTCTTCGTCAGTCCAGTCTATTGCAAGAGTAATGAATTAAACAATTCGGATACCAAATTGGTTAGAATTGTATTTATTTATATTATATTCACCACCACCCCATTTATTTAAAACCTAGATATTCAACTATTATTATTTCTTCATCAATTTATGCTAGCTCTAGATTTTATTATTTTATACACATGTATTTTTTATTTATGCTCTTATCTCGTTTTTTTCATTGAGAATAATTTTTCTTCGCCTTTTATTTTTAATGTGTTATCTTGTCATTATTTTTTCCGTTTTCAAGTATGTTATTTTTAAAGTTTATCTACGTTTGAATCTTATTTTGTAACCTGATTACATTGAATCCTTAATATTTATAATTTTACTCCCCTCATTATTTCTGTACACTATTTCAAGCAGTCGAGAATGCACACTTACCCCTCCCCCCAATACCAAGCCTACTGCCGTATTATTGTAATAGGTCGCTGCCGGCACGCGCTCACTGCCTATTGAATGGAAGACAGGAGCAAATAGCTCCAGCACCACGTCATGGGGGCTAATGTTAGACAATCCATCAACCAGGTGACAACGCAGGGATTTTTGCTTCCCTCCACCATTTCATCCCCCCAACCCTCTAACATACCCCCACAATAATACCACCCGCCCCTTTCTGTTGGGGTGATGACAATAGAGAAAGAGAGGTGGGAAAGTGCTCGAAAAATGGGTGGTGTTATTCCCGTCTTTTCCCTCCGTGTGTAAGAAATGATTTATCGGAACCTGTAACCAGAAAACACCTTCCTTTTCCATTTTGTTTGCGTTTTTTTTTATTAGTTTTTTTTAGAGACGTGAGTGAGAAGCGAAAGGGGGAGGGAAAATAAAAACAAATACATCTTACATTACGCTTTTTATATGTAGGATAAGAATAATCAAGACATATTAATGTGCTTATAAATATGTGCAGCATGTAAAATCACCGGTTTTACATGTGAACATCAAATACTATAAATATGACTAACATTGTGATTACAAGTGCCAATATAATCAAATAATATGTGGCAGGTGTTAATTTACTGTAGATTTATGTTACCGGGAAATATCTACACTCCAGGAAATCTGTTCCAGTTGATTGGGCTGGCACCACCAGTAAATTGACATCTTACTCTCAAGCCACGCTTCCAAGAAAAGACAGTTAATTTTAATTGGGAGCCACACCAGCAAAGAGCGCTAGTGGTCACTCAGCACACTTTCGCAACTTGACCCCGCTTATCCTCTTAGATGTCCAGATGCTAACCTGTCCTTTAGTTCGTCAGGTCCATGACAACATAAGCGTCATCCCTCACTTCACATAATATCCTCGTGGAGTTTTTCAACGCCATCCGGTTCCTGAGTCACTTCCTCGCGCTCTGGCAGAACTCCAACGTCCTCTGCTTTCATAAACTGGGTAAGGACCCGGCCATAGCTTCGTCCTACCAACCAATCAACTTGCTCGACTGTATGGGCAAGTTGTTTGAGAGACTACTACTGACGAGATTGACCCGACATGTTCGCGAGGCGGGCATCTTGGTGGACGAGCAGTTCGGCTTTCGGGCGGGACATGCTACGTCTCACCAACTCATCCGGCTCATGTAGCCGGTCACGAGGAACTTAAACATAAACAGGCTGACTGGTGCTGTATTTCTCGACGTGGCAAAGACCATCAACTGTGTTTGGCACAAAGGTCTCCTTTTCAAACTCCTCTCTCTGAACCTTCCCTTCTAACTTGTTAAGGTTGTACAATCCTATCTATCCTACCGCACCTTCACCACTACCTTTGGGAACGCCATATCCCAAGTCAAAAGTGCCGCAGGGTTCTCTCGTGGGCCCGGTGATCTTCAGTCTGTATGTGAATGACTTTCCAAACTCCCCATACATCAAGTTGGCTCTATATGCGGACGCCACGGCTCTAGTAGTAGGGTAGTGGCGAGGTCAGCTGGTGGAGAGGCGACTCTAGACGCACCTGACGCAGTTGGAGGGGTGGCTGACCACCTGGAGGACAAGTATTAACGTGGAGAAGAGCACAGTAGTGCTCTTCACATGGAAAAGAAAGTTCTACAGGCTGGCCCCACTCCGACTTTTCGGAGAACAGATCAGATGAGTGGACAGTGTTAAGTTTTCTGGTATTTACGTTGGTGGACACAAAACTGACTTGGAGGCGAAACTGTAACGAGAGACTCAACAAGGCAAGGCAAAGGCTGGGAATCCTAGGTCCACTGCTTAACAGGCGTTACCCTGTCTACAAGGAACGGTCTGATACTGTACAAGCAGTTTCTCAGACCGATCCTTGACTATGCGTGTTCTGCTTGAGACCACCAGGCGGAAGCGTATATGAGGAGGACGCAGGCGTTCCAGAGCGTGGGTCTGAGAGTCATTGTGGACGCACCTTGGTATGTCCGTAATGAGACTCTGCATCATGACCTGGATATACCTACCATCAAGGACCACTTCCGAAAGCTGGCACAGTCCTTCTACGACAGACTTCCCGGTGCCACCAATCCTCTTATTCAGGAGCTTGGGAATTACGTCATTGACCATGGAGGGTGCCACCGACGTCCTAATGCCCTGCTCGGGTAAGCGAGATATGTCAACAGTGGTTTGGGAGGCTCTCACCCAGCCCTCATAGAGTAATGTCTCCACACGTAACTCTAAAAACCCTTATTCGATTTCCAAAATACTTTTTTTTTCCCACCAATATTAATAATATGTATTTTTTGTTTTGTTTCAGAAACTTCGCGAAATGTGACAATCAGTTCGTTTTAAGATCCTAAACCATGCGGTGTGACCAATTGTTCGGTACGTGTTGGAATTTGTTCTCGTGCTCGCCTTCAGGGTGCATCAGACCATGCTAATATGCGACAGCGACTCACATAATATATTTTATTGTATCAATACGATGGAAGAAGAACTTGGACGTAAACCTACATCGCCGAAGAACCCACGAGTCACTACGATGTGTCAGGCATCGGTAGTCGGTCTTCTGAGACTTTAAGAATCTACAATTTAAAATATGAGTTAGCTTCTAAACTCCTCTTTTTTTATGTCCATAAGACACAGTTTTTTCAGTAAAAATGTCTGACTGTTTGCTACGCCCATAAAGCTTAGTTGTAAATGCTACTCGTAGCTCCTCTTTTGTTATGTCCATCAGACATAGTTTTATGGGTTTCAGAATGTCTGACTTTATTGTTTATGTCCACCTGACATAATTCTTTGTATATTCTATGCCCATAATGAATAGTTTTGAATGTTAGTCTTAACGTTCTTTTTCTATGTCCATAAGACATAGAGTTGTCCGTCTAAGCTATGACATGTTTTCCTATGCCCATATAACATTGTTTAGAATGAAGGGTTTAATGCTCTATATACTATGTCAGTGTTTCTAACTTCTTTGTTTAAGTTCATAATACATAGCTTATATATTAGGGAATAATAATTACTCCCTAAACGATATGTCCATAATTAGGATCTCTTTATGGCGGAAATCAAGTTATCTAACTTTTCCTTTATGACCTAGTTAAGTCAGTGACCGATAACAGTCACTATTGTCTCTTTGTATTGTATCTAGTTAGGGTACGCAGCCTGTAGGAGCACTAATAGTTGGAATTAGTGTCCCGCGGGAATAGTGTTTGGTCTCCGGCCCCTGTAGAACTCGTTTGTATCAAGTTGTACTAATATTTTATATTGTTAGTACTTATTATTGTGTGCCCTAGTAATGGGTGGGAGTTATTTTATTTTATTTATTCAGTGTTTACAGGCCCGGTATCTTACAATCTTTAAATCCGGGCCGTTTTTTCCACAACTTTTACTTAATTTACACAATTTTAAAATGAATTTCCTTTTTAACATTACAACACATATTTTGGCTCTTAACTTAAATGAAATTCAACTACCCTTAGCTCAATTTGATCCACCCCGGGTATATTACGCCTCCGGTACCCTCCCCCGCTAGGCCCTTCACAATGCTCGGGATTTCACTCCCGAGTCCGCCAAGCGCTCAGCAGAGGTGGGCATCACCATAATAACCACCTGGGGAGGCGCCCTATCAGAGTTGGTGCCCCGCCTACTTTCTACCCTTGGCAGCTGAATTTCCTAATCTACCCCTATCTAGTTCCCCCGTCCCTAATTATCTATATTAACTACTAACTAAGCTAAGCTAAAATACTAAACTATTCTATTCCCATTACTGCCGGGGAACACAATCACCCAGAGGGCTGCAGGGCAGCCGCCTTTCTCCATCTTGACTCTGAGGGCCCATCAACCATAACCCACCTCTCTTGTTTCCAAGGTGGTGGGTCATACGGTGCAGGGAACCCCTCAGAGTTCATAATCATTCCACTAACTTTTGTTCATACGACTGGAAAACTGTCTTCTGGATCTCAAGGGCATCCCCCGTATTCCTTCAGACACTCAGTCGTACTGGAATCCAGTTCCCAGGGCTCGCGCTTGCTCCTCCCAGCACATACACATTTTTTTTTTCCCGGCAAGGATTGTTACCGCTTATCCCCTTTTAACAATCCTTTTTTCCCTACTCACTCCCCGCTGAGACCGCACTAGTGTCCGTGTCAGTCCCGCCCTCCGTGTCGCTGTCATCTTCTTCGTCATTGTCAGTGTCAACGTCCCGTCTTATTCGTCCCTGTGCCTCTTTAAGTCTGTTTATGTAGGCTGTCTTTGCTCTATCTGACGCTTCCAGTGCAATCTGGTCTAAGAATTTCCAATAGATTGGGTCCCTCAGTACTTCGCCTACTAATCTTCCCTGGATCTCTCTCTGGTAGTTCCTTCTTGCTTCTAGTGTAATGACACACTCAAGCACCACATGTTCAGGGGTTCCCTCCTCACCACATTGACAATTCCCCGACTCTATCAATCCCAGCTTCCTTAGAGATGCCGGGTACGGTCCCTTCCCGTGATGAAGTGGACAAGACCCCGAGATGGCTGGAGGTGCTTATTCTCTAGTCTCTCAACCACATTTGGGAACAATTGATAAGTCCTCCTACCTGTCCCACTTCTCTCCCAACGTCTCTGCCACTCCTCCAACAGGACTATTTCCGCCTCTCCAAAAGTTCTCACATCGTGTGTGGTGAGGAGTCTCACCTTCTCCAAGTTTCTCTTTTTTAGCCAGTACGCCACAGCTTTCTTCCTTATGAGGAGGTCCAACGGCCATACACCTAGGACCACACTCAATGCATCCGTTGCTACAGTCCGGTAGGCTCCCGTCAGCCTCAATAAGATGTTCCTCTGCAGACCCTGAATCGCCTTAGCCGGAGCGACATTGGTTAGTCTGTGAGCCCAGATGCACGCCCCATAGCTCACAATGGAGAGAAGGATCATCTGATGGTATGTCCTTATTATCCGCATAGGCAGATAAAACCGCCTCTGTCCCATGCTTATAATTTTATTCATCACCGACAGAGTTTTCCCCATCACTCCCTCCATGTGCGCTGTGAAGTTCCTCTTTTCATCTAGGGTAACTCCCAGGTATCTGACCGTATGGCTTCTTCTTATAGATTTCGTTCCTAACTTTATGGTCGGATCCCTAGCCAATCTACCCTTAAACAGCATGAAGGTCGTCTTCGCCGGTGCCATTTTTAACTTGACACTTTTACACCAGGTGTCAAGTTCTTCAAGCACCTGGTTACTTTTTTCCTCTAAGTTCCTTCTCGAGTACCCTTCTATTACTATTAGAAGGTCGTCTGCGAAGGCAACCACACCCTGCGTCTCTGGCATCCCCTCCAACAACACTGGTTCCAGGCTGACATCCCAAAATATCGGGCCACATACCGATCCCTGGGGACATCCCTTCGTCAGTAGCTTCTGAACCTTATTTCCTGGACATCTCAGGGTGGAGTATCTATTACGACAGTAGTCCTTAAGACTCCTATACAGCTGCCCCGGACACTGAATCTCTCTTAATCTGTCAAACATCGCCGGCCACCAGAGGTTGTCAAAAGCGCCTGAGATGTCCACAAATATTCCTACGACGTATTTACCATTTGCCGAGTCAATCAGTTCCATTGCTCTGCAGATTGCGTCCTCTGTCGACCTGCCTCTTCGGAAGCCATACTGCTGCTGATGCATGCCCATGACTGTCCTGTGTCTCAGTAATCTTTCACACAATATCTTCTCCTGCAACTTCCCTGCTGTGTTCAACAGGCAGATGGGTCTGTATGACTTCGGAATAAGCGGATTTTTATCCTCCCCCTTGCTTAGCACGATTACCTCGCTCTGCTTCCAGATGTTCGGGATTCTGCCTTGAGCGAGGCATTCGTTTAACAGCCCTGCAAGGAAAGGAGCAATAAGGTCAGCCGTCTTCTCCAGCACCTCGACCTTTATCCCGTCCGGACCAGGCGCCTTTTTCTTACCCATCAGAGCAATGTTCCTGATCACCTCCGCCCGACTAACAGGTTCTACCTCTTCCTCATTTACATACTCGTCATTCTCCATCCTCTCCCTCAACATTTGGTGCTCTTCAGTATCTTCTGTCACGTCGTCATCTGGCAACAATGTCTCCATTAAAAGAACCGCAGACTCTTCCCAGCTGGTCGTGGTACTCCCATCATCCTTAGATAGCGTGGTTATCATGGCTGGGGGGCGTAATTTCCCGGAGGCTATCTTAAACGGCACCCCCCAAGGTCCCCTCTGTAACTCCTCCTGTACATACTTCTACCAACTTTTCCTCTTCTCCTGATACAACCCATCCTCAAACTCTCTCTTGCTCTCCCTGTAGATATTTAACAGCACCACACGACCAGCCGGGTCTCGACACCTCTGATATCTCCTACGCGTTCTCCTTGCCCTTGCTCGAAGACTCTGCAGTCTGTCATTCCATGGCTTATTACCAACCTTGGTATCACCTTTCACCACAGGTATCGACTTCCTCATTGCATCCTGCAGAGCCCACGTCAGCTGTTTGGCCTTCATGTTGACATTGTCGCCTTGTGCAACTGGACTGGGCAGTATCAGTTCAGCCCTCAGCTTCTCCCAGTTAGCTTTGCTCATGTTGTATCTCCTTCTTTTCCCTTCCCCATTTCCATCCACCAGCCTCCCCGCGACAAATTCAAAGACGATCAGGTTATGGTCACTGACCGTGACGTTGTCCACAACCCTCCAACCTTCCACCATGTCCATGGACTCGGCGTTACACAAAGTGACGTCAATGTTGGAAGAAGCCCCAGCTCTCCCCTGATATGTAGGGGGATTATTCGGTTGGTTCGCAACCTCAAGCCCATGACCATAGATGAACTCCTCCAAAGCACAACCCCTTCTATTCTCTCCCAATCACCCTATTACTATGCCACATGGGAGACTTAGCATTAGCATCAGCGGTAATTATGAGTGGCACACCTGCGTATGTCCTACATATTATCTCCAACTGATCAAGATATGGCTCAATTGGATGCCTAAATTGAAAATATAGGTTTGCCACTATACACCTGCCTGAGCTAGTTCCCAGTTCTACGCATGTTACCACTGGTTACAGAGCTGTTCAATCTTAGTTACGGCAATTTCCTTGTTAAACACCACTATTGCGCTCATTGGAGCTTCTCCACTAACAACAATTCTAGTGACCACCGGCATATGCGGAACTTTCCCTCTCAAGGTATAGGGTTCCTGAAGACACACAACATCAAGTCCCATCTCCTCAGCAAGCTTGCGGACTTCATGCAACACGGTCACGCTCCTCATTCCATTAATCTGTCCTATTCTAATGGTGCTATCCCCCATTACGGATAGTATGTGTGCACGTAGCACGCAGGCCATGCCACGCTGGGGTTAAACGTCTTGCGACCGTGTGCCGTCACAAATTGCCTATAAGTATTTTCCATATCAAAAGTTTCCTCTCTCCTCTTGAAGACCTTATCAATTAGTCCCCGCAAACTGTCCACGTCCGTTGGTAGATTCATAGATCTTAGTTGAATTCTATCCAACGACTCGGGAGAGGGAAAAGTGATACTGTCCCCCTTTTCATGACCCAGTCTCACCACGTGCCTCAGCGCCATGTGCAGCACTCTCTCTTCTTCTAACCTGGATAACCGCATCGTCTCCTCGAGGGTTCCGTACGCCTGAGAGGGTACATCCCTCTCTCCTTTCAGCTGCCCCTCCATCTCCATATTCACTTCTGCTGTCTGGCTCCCCCTGCTGTTTGTGTTGTGATCCATACCCTTTTCTTTCTTTTTCTTGTGGGAGTATAATTATACTATTGAATATCAAGGCAGTACTTATTTGGAATTGACTGGACATAGTATGTTAACCGTGTGGGTGCCTGATTGCTCGCCATATACTATTTGTAAAATGCTGGTTCTTCTTTAAGTAAAATAAACTTAGATTCTCTTAACTCTCTAGGAAGTTTTCAAGCTAGCTAGCTTATTTGTATATCCATTCGCATAGTAACTCTATATTACTAGGATTAAATACCCCTTGTTTTCATTCACTCTAATTTCACAATTATTCATACATCTACCTTTTTGGTCTTAGTCTGGTATTAGCTAGGCTGGATTATCTTCATGTAATGTGGCTTATACATATATTATTATTTTGCTTATCTTTGAATGCCGCTATGTTGAGGCAAACGCTCCTTTGTGGGAGAATGAGAGTTGATCCTCATTTTTAGAGTTACCAAACTATTCTATAATATATACTTTCTTACTTCTGTTAGTACCTTGTCACCAAGGTGTTAATTTTTATTCTAGCGTATTGTGAAGTTTACGATCATGGTAACCGAATAAAGTTATATTTAATAATAATGGACTGTTTGATAAATAATGTAATTATATATGTAATACTATATCTCTCGTTTACATTTAATTAAACTTATTTGATAAACTTATATATTTATATAAGACTTCCTTATTTAACTTTGTATGTGATTGTAATCGTCATTTCTTCTACTTGATAGGAGAAGCGAGGATTAAAATGTACAAACGTTTCAAACTAAGTTAATTTGTATCAATATTTTAGGATTCTTTGGATGGAAAAATATATATTTTTATAATGTCTAAATAGTGTATATATAAATACACTGGCTGCTCAGAGTTTATTTTGATGTTTCATAGCGGGAATAGGGAAATTAAAATGAATTTTGTCCAGTACGAATTGTAAATGTAGGGTAATACAATCTGGCAGGTTACGGTGGGCAGGTCATGCAGGGCAAATGGGAGTATCTAGAACCGCGTCCGAGGTATTGAATGGCAAACCCAATGGGAAAAGACCACTGGGAAGACCCAGACGTAGATGAGAGGATAGTATTAGACTGGACCTGAAATAGATAGGGTGTAATTAGATAGACTGGATAGAATTAGCTCAAGATAAGGATAGGCGGCGTACTTTTGTAAGTGCAGTAATGAACTTTCGAGCTCCTAATGCCATAGTGTAAGTAAGTAAGCAAGTACAAAATGTAAAGACTGACTATAAAACGCATGATCAATGTTGAATTCTCCTATCTATTGTATAATTATTTTTTTCTCTATAAATTGATCGCAAAATTCAGAGTAATTACAGAATACATTCATTTAAATATTAGATCCAAAGATAAATCATAATTTTGTTTGCTTGTTTGTTGGTTGTTAGACTCATTGATTTTCAGTTTTGACGCTTTTTGAGACAATCTGGTTTGAATCTTGGCATAGATTCGCCAAATTATAATCTTTTGAAAAAAAAAACCGTTCATCGGTGGACACATTGACAAAGGTATTAGCTTCCTATGATCTGGCTTAACTGTGGTGGGGTGGTATCGGTTCTAATAAACTAGGGTGGTTTTCCCCAAACAGGTCCCTCCTATTTCTTATTATATTATTGTGATGTTATTTTTGCTTAAATATTTATTTAAAATATAAATTTAATAGTCAGTTGACTCAAACTTTCAACTATGTAATAACGTTGACAACTTTACTATTTATTTGTTTGAAATTTAAATCACAACTCCTAAAGCTTCAAATACTAATTATATATTCGCTTACAATTGAAATATTAATTTATATATATAACCTACTTACCTTTAATTTCATTGTAATAAACTTTCCTTCTTTATTTTAATTCGTGAAAGCCAACCCGCCGTGTTTATTACTATTTTGGTAGGTGATTTTAACGCTAGCTGTTTTAAAGAGTGGTGGATTTCGGAACTATTTCCATCTTGATTTATTTTGTTTCTGAAATTCTATGCGCGAAGTTTAAACTATTTCTTTCTCCAAGGCCAGAGACTATTGTCTTTAAATAAAAACAAAACAAAAGAAGATGTTTGGATTGATAGAGAAAAAAGTACTGAAAAAAAATATAATGAAGGACTCCAAAAAGAAAATGCACCCAAGAGTTCTGTATTAATTGTTTGTGAAAGTGAATTTTAATTTAGTAATTTATTTAGTGCAATGATATCAGTGTCGAGTTTCGATGAAGAATATGTCTTATCAATTATTAAAAGTATTACAATATAGAACCCTCTGGGTAATCAACAACAAACCAACAATTTTAGAACCAACTACAGAGAAGAATAATACATATTTACTACTAGTACAAGAAATCGTTGGTCTACATTATTGGGTGAGATCAAGCTCATCATTAATATTCGTCGATTTACTAGAAGTTTAAAGGACCTTTTATCTGTTTTAGTCAATATAATTTAATGTAAAATTTATTATTTTTCTTTTTTTCTTTTTCTTTTTCGAGTATTGCTTCACAATACTTTTATTAGTCTTATAATTTAGGAGGCATGCCTTATTAGGTAGGATCTCTTTCTGTACTCAGAAGGAAACCATAATAATAATAACACACAATTATCAATATTTTTTTATTATAATTCAAAATTAATTACATTGTACCATTCAGTAATGTTCCTGAGCACACCCAGTGGTCCCGAGTGTAGAGGGGCGTCGTTGCCACTACCGGTTAGTTGAGCTGGAGATACTTTTCTGTAAGTTTTATTCTTTTCTCCTAGACATTAGGAGTGGCGCCCAACGTACTCAATATCTAAATTATTTGGTTTCTATAAGTAAAATAGATTGTGTTCATCTTTTTATTATTTATATTAAATTATATTCTCCATAAGTAAATAACAATCAACAGTTAATGAACATGATAATATTTTATTTATATTTATTCTCTCTTTGTCTTACTGCTTGTGTAGGTTGTAATGTAATAAAAATCTAGTGGAAAAGAGTGAAAACATAAAAAAAAAATATCTTTTAAGCCCAACTCAAGTTCGAACTCTAATCTCTCCATTACAGCCAATCCAAGAAAGATGATTAAGAAATTTATTTCGGTTGACCACCAATATGTGTTAAAAGGTATTGGAAATATAATTAAGTCAACAAGGCAATAAAAGTAATATGTATCTTACCAGATATATAATAATCAAGTGTTGGCGTTAATACATTTTTATCTTAGGGTTATCAGCGCTAAAGATATAACTTATAGTAAACTCCTAATACCTCGTACCTCACCACGTGACTAAGATATTTTTACAGACCAGGATTCTAACTAAAATGTTATCTAAAATTCGATCACTCAATTAACTGAAACATATTTGTCGTAAAAAGAGTCTGAATATTACATTTATTATCACATAGATTTTTTCTAAAATTCCGGTTTATTTCTGATAATACAGTTCGAACTTGAATAAATATTCAACTAATATTTATAAATTATACAATACTATAAATTTATGAGACATTATTTCATCATGTAACTTATTTAGAGAATATCTATGTTTATTAAAACCATTTCTCATCCTTTGAAGGGGGAAGCAGGAAGTCTGTAAGCTAATTTTTCATTCATTTTATAAGGTGTTACCAGGAATATCTGTACACGCCTTGTGCATTATATAGCTTCCTTCCTCAGCGTGTTAACAAAACACACAACAAAAGGGTATGAAATAAGATAATGACAAGATTCACATTCCAGTTTGCCCCCCATCACTCTGTATACAATCTATCCTCACGGGAGTGAGACTTTCAACGTCATTAATATTACTTCAGCATGAAAATCGTGTGCTTCTTCCGTTGAAGTCTTTCACCCTCCTCCCCTTTCTCTCCGCCAAGTCTCCTCATTCTATTTCCATCTACACCTGGTTGGAACCTGCAGAACTAACATTTGAACATCTAGATCCCGCTCATGTGAGCAATCTGTGGCCCATTTGTTGTGATATATTTTAACCGGCCTGATGGTATATTTAGAAAGAAATGGAAAGAGCGAGACAGAGAAATGAATACAAATCAAGAGAAATAATTAAAAAGAGAAATGACAGAGCAAGAGAATAAAATAGAAAGACAAAAAGATGTATAATCATTTATGAGCTTAAGTTAAGGAATAGCAATTTTGAAACATAAAGGTTGAAAAAAAAAAACTCCATTTAATTCATAGATTATGACGCCTGCAACAGTGGCCGTGGGGTATAAAAGTATTTGACTTGCATTGCCCTTGTCACAGTAGCTGGGGATGTCGGGTTCAGAATCCCGGTGGAATTGCAGATGTGATTTTTCTGAGTTTCTCTTTAGCATTTCTTCAAAATAATACGAAACATTTTATTTAAAAAAATATACCCTGTTTATATTCACCTCTAAGAGTAAGTAATTAACAATTTTAATGTTTTGTTAAAATAATAGTAATAATAATATAGTGACTATGGTGTCAGTGAATTTCTTAAAATTCTTTCTACTACTGCCTTAGCTCTTCATAATACTTTTAAGGTACTGTACCTTACGTGACAAGAGTGACAAGAGTGACTATCAGATAGCTTGTGTATTACATGGGACTTAGAAAAATAATAAATTGTATTCCGGATAAATGGTTTTCTCCTAAAATGAGACTTTCAGCATTAATTTTTTCCTAACGAGGGGTGTTGCATTCCTCTTCAATATTATCTTCATAACAACTCTCTTGGCCCACATATGCGGGCAAGCAGTATGCATGTCGAGCTCATTTTGTCTTTTTTGGTGATGGTGGGGAGGTCGTAGTTCAAATTCCGGCCAGGTGTATTGGAGTGATTATTCCTAAATGGTTTACCTGCTCGGAAATATGGGCATAATTCCTCTAAATACTTGCTCATTTCTTACCCCATGAATGTAATTACTATACATATACACTTTCATCTACATAAATATATAATATGTCCATATGTCCTTCAGTATAGGAGATAACAAAATAAAAAATAACTACCTTGTTTATAGAATACATAATTTAGTACTTGTGTTACACGTGTTGCTAAAGATTATATGTCTACTGAACATGGAGTTGACTAAGGCTCAAATTTAATTTGCAATACCTTTTTGTTTCCAGGTACACACGATTCAAAATAATTTGTAAGTACAGTCATAAGTGCTAAGCTTCCCATTAAATAATATTTCAAAAACTAAAATATTTAAAACATTATTATATTTTAAGCTTTCTGCAACGGTCCGGTGCTACCCATAAAAATTTGGCAGTCTTTTGAAATTTCCTTTGGTATAAGACTTAAATTTGTTCTCGGTGAGTAAAATATAGAAAGAAAACTAATCATTAATACGTTCAACAGCAAATACTGTCAATGAGCAATTTGTGAAACTTTATCTGTGTAATCTGTATTTACCAAAGAAACTTTTTTACATACTAATATAAATACTAAATAGCTACCAAGTGTAATAAAACAATATATATATATTGTCGATACCTTTTATATATATTGTATAACTTATTTATATTGATTGTGTCTAATATTATTGTCCTCTGCATCTTGTTAACATAACAACAATAGTTAACATCAAGATGTATAAGGCGGTGTTATTGTTGGGCGCCACCCCTAGTATCTAGGAGAAAAAAATAATATTTACAAGAAAAAAAAAAGAAATTTTGCCTCGGTTAATTCAATCATTGGCACTACGACTCTCAATACTCGAGACCACTGGGTAAACTTAAAACTAAAAACATGAACAATTCAGATAAAATGGTTTGTTTGAACAAAATGTAATTTACACAATAAAAAAAAAATGCATAAAATAACAATTGTTGGCACTTTTGTGGATTTATTATTGTTTTCCACTTTACCACATCCCAAGCCTACCTAGGGAATTCTGGGTAAATATAAATCTAAGTTAAAGTATAGAACAGTATTGTTGAGACAAAACAAAACAAAACAAAATATATAATAATAAAAAATTTAATAATTAGACACAAAAAGAAATGATAATTAATTCTCTACATTAGTCTGGCTTTCTGAAAGTAAACGAATTCTTATCTTATAGGAGAAAAAAAAAAAATTATAATTATTTATAGTTGAAGAGTTGGTTTGGCCTCACCACTGCATTAGTCCATATTGACACCAACTTCAGAGATTTGTTACACTCTAGTAATTTGTTTGAATTCTTACGCAAATGAAACGAAAATAAACAATCTAGTTATTGTACACAGACTTCCTTTTTCATTTCACCACGTGTACTTTCATTCAACACCTTTAATTCATTTTAAAAATAATTTTAATTCGGAGCTACACAGATTTGGCTCCATGTTAAAACCACTCAGAAGAAGAAGACCCCGTGACTTATAAAAAATCTTCCTAAACCAAATTTAAAAAGGTTCTATTCTATACTTCCAAGTCCAAAGAGAAAATATATATATATATATAAAACAAAAAGATAAATGTTGGCTACGGACTAGGGAAAATCATATAAAATGCAGGTTTAACATAAATATTGAACTGTATGTTAATGAAAGTGAACAGTATTTTTTCTTAAAGAATTAAATGTATATTTCCATCTGTCAGAATTGAAAAACGCGCTTGTTTTGAGTTATTTACATCGAGCTTTGTCTTCTCTTCTTTTACGAACACTTGTTTGAGAGAACTGCGCATGCGTTGAAATCAAACATGGCTGACGTTCATTATAAATAAGTCAACAGACCTCTTAACGTGATAATTAAAATGTTTAATATAAGGTAAATGTTCTTCTTTAAATAAAAATTCCTTATTTATATTATTTAAAACAATGTGTTACGTTGTTCCGTCCCTTTATTCAATTTAATAGATGTAAACAGTATTATTAGTCAGGCTGGCAACAAGCGTGTGTCCTAATTTCGAAAGTGCTTAAATTAATGCGAAAATAAATTGTAAATTGTTCACAAAAAGTAGAAAACATAGGGAAATACAAGGTAGGGTGGCAAATAACGTCACACAAGATATAAAAACAAGTCTCTTTATTTTAATATCCTGTAATTTATCTTTGAATTTCAAGTTGAAATATCTCCTGTCCTTTCTTCTTTGATTATAAATTAATATTTCTAATTGTGGTCAAGTTATGTTGAAAACAAATTAATATTACATTGAATTTTTAATTATATTCATGGAGAATAGCTGTTGTTCACTAGATTTAAGTCTTGAAATATAGATAAATATTTAAAATTCTTCTTCTGGGGAGCACTAGGTACGAATTTTATCATTTTATATTTCTTGTTTTTAAAGTCTTAGCGTTTACAAACACAATAATATAACTACGTATATAATTTTATTTATGATTGTAGCGTTTTAAATATTTGAGGCACGCAATATAAATGTATACAATTCACCACTACTTTTGTATAGCGATTACGTAGAGGGAAAACTAGAGTAGAAGATAAAGAGAAAAAGGAAGGAATAGAAAGAGAGGGAGAGAAAAGTAGTAGGCTACGGGGAAGTAATAAGACGGAATGGTGATAAATGTATTCTCGCAACCTTTTGAATGGAGCCTTCCAAGATGTGCAATATAGGAGACTTACAATTTATCACAGGATTAATATCACGATGACAAGCAGACACTACAACTGCTTCTAGTGTATGCGATGTCTAAACACTACTTTTACGAAACAGTGTCATGTCAAGGTCAGCTTATCTAACAGACATGTTCATGAATTGTTAGACGTCAGGATTAAGGTTCTAACTGACGGATTTTGCTTCACTGGAAAATATAACTTTCTTTTATATTGAAAGATGATTACAAATATATGTATATGTATGTAGACGCCTAACCCATCACTAAAAACTGTCCTATTTGCACTAGTGGGGCAAAGATGAGCAAGGTAGAACTTAGAAGAAATGAACCCACTTGTGAGTGTAAGGGGAGGGAAAAAATAAAATAAAATAGGAAACATTTTAAAACAAAAGATGAAGAAAGATAAAATTAATAGAAAGAGTAAGAAAATGAAAGAGAAAAAGAGTTAGAGAATTAAAGAGATACAAATATATATATATAAAAGGGAAAAACACTCATGAATAAACGTCTCATTAAACTCTTAGGGTATTTTGACGTAATTTGCCACCCTACCTTGGTTTTCTCTATGTTTTCTACTTTTTGTGAACAATTTCCAATTTATTTTCGCATTAATTTAAGCACTTTCGAAATTAGGACACACGCTGGTTGCCGGCCTGACTAATAATACTGTTTACATCTATTAAATTAAATAAAAGGACGGAACAACGTATTACATTGTTTTAAATAATCTAAATAAGGAATTTTGATTATTAGAAGAAGAACACTTACCTTTTGTTAAACATTTCATCATCCCGTTAAGAGGTCTGTTGACTTATTTATAATGAACGTCAGCCATGTTTGGTTTAAACGCATGCGCAGCACTATCAAACCAGTGAGTAAAAGAAGAAACAAGGCTCGATGTAAATAACTCAAAACAAGCGCGTTTTTCAATTCTGACAGATGGAAATAAACATTTAATTCTTTAAGGAAAAAACACTGTTCACTTTCATTAACATACAGTTCAATATTTATGTTAAACCTGCATTTTATTTGAGTTTCCCTAGTCCATAGCCAACATTTATCTTTTTGTTTTTTATATATATATATATATATTTGTTTTCTCTTTGGACTAGGAAGTAAAGAATAGAACCTTTTTAAATTTGGTTTAGGAAGATTTTTTATAAGTCACGGGGGTCTTCTTCTTCTGAGTGGTTTTAACATGGAGCCAAATCTGTGTAGCTCCGAATTAAAACTATTTTTAAAATGAATTAAAGGTGTTGAATTAAAGTACACGTGGTGAAATGGAAAAACTAAGTGTGTGGACATTAACTAGATTGTTTATTTTCGTTTCAATTCGCATAAGAATTCGAATTACTAGAGTGTAACAAATCTCTGAAGTTGGTTTCAATATGGACTAATGCAGTGGTGAGGCCAAACCAACTCTTCAACTATAAATTATCATTTTCTTTTTGTTTCTCCTATAAAATCAGAATTCATTTACTTTCAGAAAGACAGACTAATGTAGAAAATTAATTAACATTTCATTTTATGTATAATTATTAAATATTTTATTATTATATATTTTTTTGTTTTGTTTTGTCTCAACAATACTGTTCTAAACTTTGTTAACTTAGATTTATATTTACCCGGAATTCCTTAGGTAGGCTTGGGATGTGGTAAAGTGGAAAACAATAATAAATCCACAAAAGTGCCAACAATTGTTATTTTATGCATTTATTTTTTTATTGTGTAAATTACATTTTGTTCCAACAAACCATTTTATCTGAATTGTTCATGTTTTAGTTTTAAGTTCACCCAGTGGTCTCGAGTATTGAGAGTCGTAGTGCCAATGATTGAATTAACCGAGGCAAAATTTCTTTTTTTTTTTCTTGTAATTATTATTTTTCTCCTAGATACTAGGGGTGGCGCCCAACAATAACACCGTCCTTATACATCTTGATGTTAACTATTGTTGTTATGTTAACAAGATGCAGAGGACCATAATATTAGACACCATCAATATAAATAAGTTATACAATATATATAAATAAGTTACAAGATATATTTTTTTTACTACAGTGTCGCCATAACGTGGGGCTCAAGTTATACTAAAAGTTTTTTTTAAAGGACTGTATAGGATGAGGCCTGATTACACTAGGGCATATTGGTGATTTGTTTTGACAGTAAAATATGTATTTTGAGGCCGGATTACACTAGGGTGTATTTGTGACTTGAGGGAGCAGTTGATGTGTTTTTTTTGTGGCCAGCTTACACTAGAGCGTTTCAATGACAAGGTCAGGTTACATCAATTAGTTTTAGGTAATTTTTACTTGGTATAGAAGGTTATGTCAAAAGGGCAGTATTATACACGTAGCAAGGTACATAAGCAACTGGAAAAAACAGAAATGGATGCCAAACAACCATCGGTCAGTGTAGAGGCAGAGGAGTTGAAAGAGGATGTTGTCATGCCTAAGGCCAAGCCCTGAACAGAGGAATGGGATGATAGTTCCGTTACATCTTTAGAATCAATTGTTGTTGCAGATGCACAACAGATAGTTCACCAGGTTTAGGATGGTACGCCATTGGGGGCAGATTCCCTATATAACCATGCAAATATTTCAGTTGTAAGGAAGGAAGAAGATGAGCCAGAGACAGTGATGGAATTTACTATGTTTGACTTAATGAAAGCATTAAGGGACAGTGCTAAGGAGAACATGGGAAAAATGGATATCAGTATGAAGTCACTGAGGGATGGTGTGATCTCAATAATAGACAGTCACAGCAAAGAGTGGAGGTCAATTCACGACCAGTTGAAGAATGAGGTGACAGTGATGAAGGAACGAGTTCAGGACTTGACAGAGGTAGTTACTGAAGTGAAAGTACAGGTGGAAAACCAGGTCATCAAGCAAGGGCAATATGGACAAGAGTTACGGACAACACAGTCAAGACAGTACGAATTAGAAGAGATAATGAGTAAGAGGGTGGAGGCAGTGTCTGAGGTTGTCAATCACCTCCAATTGGAGGTGAACCAGGTCAGCGGACAACAGCTGGAAATACAGGTGCAGGTGGAGAAGATCACAACCAAGAACTGTGAACTAACCACTGAACAAAAGGTAGTACGGAAGCAGTTGGAGAGGGACTTACTTTCCAACAAGGAAGAGGTGTTGATGATGAGGGGGCAAATAGAAAGCCTATCTCAACAATTAGAGCACCAAGTGAATGCCAGACCTAGCGCATTTTCTTGTCATGTGGTTTCCGGTGTTGGAGTCAGATCCATGGAGGAGAGATTTCCCAAGTTTGGGAAAAAAGGGACTCAGAACCCTGTGGCACATTTGAATGATTTGGAAGATGTATTCGAGGGAAGTCAGCTGTTGGACAAGGAGAAAATAAAATTAGCTGGGAGCTCTTTGTTGGGAGCAGCGTCACCATGGTGGTCTGTTTGCAAATTGCATGTGACGAGCTGGAAAGACTTCAGAGAAAAGTTTCTGTCAAGATTTTGGTCAGTGGAGATCCAAGGGCAAGTAAGGGAAACCTTACATGCTATGAGATACGCAGAACATTTAGGTAATGTTGAACATTATTTCTCCAAAATGTTTGAGCGAAGCAGGAACTTTGACTCCCCCATGTCGGATGCCGAGTTGATAGCCATGGTCACACAACAACTTCCTTTGAGAATACAGGAGATATTGTTAGGTTGCAATTATAGGTCTTTGGACGATTTTAGGGCCAAGCTGCAGGGCGTGGATGGCTTAGAGGCAATACGTAGAATGGTTAGACAGGGGTCACAACCGGAGGTCCCACGGCAGAGACAGTATGATGGAGGAAGTGTTAAACCAAGGTACGCAGGGTTCACTCAGCCGTCCAGGGATAGATTAGGTAGCAGGCAGGACAACATAAGGCATCGGAGGGTTACAGGAACTGGGTGGAGGGATCGCGGCCCCCAGGAATCCAACAATTCTCTGCAGGGGTTCCCACGCCGGCCATTGGGTAATACGGTGCAAGAGGTGCGCTACCAAGAACCAAGAGGCCAGCCAGCCCCTCCAGCTCTACAGTATGGTAATGAAGGACCTTGGAGTCATGAATCTTTTCGTGCGCCAGGTAGACCACCGGGTAGGGGAACCCCTCCGTCACATCACAGACCGTCTTTCCAGGGGCGTCAAGAGATCAGAGCAAGCGGCCAAAGCTAGAAGCAAACAACAAAAGAAGAAATCAGTTCCCTATTGTATAAATGACAAGGTACTTTTACGGGCCAACCCTATTTCTGATTTTTTTTCTAAAGAAACGAAGAAGATGTTTCTTATATATTCAGGCCCTTATATTATCACTCATATAATCCACCAAAATGCATATGAGTTCGCTGAAATACCAAGTGGACAGGTCAAAGGTGTGTACAATATGTGTTTGCTGAAGAAATGGATAGAGTAGAATATTTTGTGTTATTTATTTTATTTATTTTTGTGGTGTTTTGGGAGACATGTTAATCCCTGGAATCATGTGGTTTGACAGTTGGCTACAAGGAACGTATAGAATAGTTGAAAGTTTTGGGAGACATATTAATCCCTGGAATCATGTGGTCTGGCAGGTGTATTTAAGGAATGTTATAGAACAGTTGAAGTTCGAGAGTGGTGTAAATCTCTGAAGCACTGGATATAGAAATAAACTGGAAACAACAAGGGATATTTCACTAAACAGAATAAGGTTGGAAGGTATAAGCTATGGATTTATAGAGAACAGTAAGCAGAGCTTTGAGGATCATATTCATACAGGATGAAAGTTCATTACACTTGTGAAGCGTCAAGTTTGGGAAAGTTAAAAGAAGAAAATATACATATATGTTTAAGAAACAGAGTTCTATTATCTTGATTTTATAAATGTATATATTGGATCCATTAAAAAATTAAATTTTGATTTTATTATAATTTTGATTTTTATCAATGTCTGTAATGCTTAAGAAGGACACCACCCATGGAAGATAAGAACAACGCCAGCAAGGTAGAACATGAATGAGATGACAAGTTTATAAGCAACGAGATAATCTACGAGAAATATTATTTTAAATGGTATAAGAGTGTCAATTTTGATAGGTCATATCTGCATCACGAGTCGTGGATAAGACAGTGACTGCCTGAGGATATAGACAAGGTATTATTCCAGGACCCTGTGATTGAGACAAGTCCATATAAGCAGTTCCTAAGGTGTGTATAAGCTACGTCGGAATATATATATGTTTTTAAGAAGAAAACAAGAAAGTTTTAATGTTATATCGTCGAAAAGCAATTTTTATTAAAGTCGTCGAATTATTAGTGAAGTATAAGGAGTCATCAAGAAGTCATTACAAACTGTGTAGGGAATCTATTTTTCACCATGGAGATCAAATTTTTTGTTGCTAAGACAGGCAGAGTTCAAAACAAGTGAACAAGTAGAGAATTACTTTATAAACCAATCATTTAAAAGGAATAAATAAAGAATGGAAGAATAAATAAAGTCCTCTATAACAGTATAATTAACTTCACAATGTGTAATCCAACGAATTAGAGCTCATAACTGACCCAGAAGTGTAAACCTCGCCAACCTCATAACATCATTCTAAGTAGTCGTAGGAGGCCACTCCGACAGTTCTGTAAGAATAGAAGAAGGATTGTAATTATTTCTTTTTAGGTGTAGGTTTGTTTAGTTAGTAATTGTATTTTGATGTATTATGTGAGTATTTATTTAGTAAACTTAATTTGTTTTAAAAGGAAAAGATATAAAGAATTAACTGTAAAATGAGTGTTTCGATGGGAAATAACCCACAGATTTACAGAAATAAGCCTGTTATTATTTATTAATATAAGCTATGATTAACTAAGAGAGTAGGGGGCTGTCCCATTGAGTGTATATCTTATGTTCTAAACATATTTGTATAACTATCAGGTCCACTATGTAACATTCAAGTGACACGATAGCCTAGAAAGGATCAATTACGATTTGCTTTTTCAGATTTTAAAATACTAAGCATCAATATATGTTAATTCTGTGTATGTCAATAGATGCAAGAAAAGTTGTATTAATAGAGTTCATTGAAAGAATTGTTAAATTCTAGCCATAAGTGTTTGGCCTATCAGATTTACTGTATTCTAGGACACAAAAGTACCATAAGTGAATTTACTTTTTCCATTATTTTTTATGAAAGAATTAACTCTTCACGTTTAAAATGTGTTAATTAGTTTAATAAGAATCTATAGTTGTTGTACATACAGGTCTCAAATCCAAATGTTTAATGTTTGAATGGTTTATGAGTAAAGACATTTAAGACATGTTGAAGGGTGACAAAGGCCTAGAATGGATTAGAGGAGATTTTCCTTTTTCAAGAGTTTAAACATTAGTTGTTGATATTTTGAACAGCAGGTACAACAAGGGAGAGTATAAATATATCCTATTCATAAAAATAGTTATGAAAATTTGACTATTAACACCTTGGCCTATAAAAGTTCATGTTTTTATACCACTAAAGTTACATATAGTGAATTTGCTTTTTGATATATTTTTGTACTAAGAATGAATATTGTGGGATGATATACTTTCATCATTTGAGGAAGGTGTCAAAGTAAATGACCATACAGGTGGTAAGTTGAAATGTTTAATTTATTTTTTGATTTTGTGTAAAGACCAAAACAAAAACAAACAGTTTTGAAGTGTTTAAACTAAGCCTACTTTTATGTGCAATATAAATATGATTTATTTTTATATGAAGTTACCCAAGTGATAAATAATACATGTATTTCCGAAGGAAGAGCCTCAAGTGAATATACACAATCTGTTTCGACATTTTTGTGAGAGTAAACTTGAATTGTAACTCACCTAACCCTCAGCCAAGGGAGTGTTTTCAGCAGGTTTTAACGAGTTCAGTGAAGTCGATCTGGATTTTCAAATTCACTACAAGTGCTTCGGTTTATGCTACAAGACAGAGAAAGATATTTCGTTATTCGAGTGTTTAAATAATATTGCTAAAGTATAAATATAAGTTGTGGCGGTTGTGCCATTTTACTTGAGATAAGGAGTGATCATTCACAGACGACACGAATTTCTGGTACGTTGAATAACCATCTATGTCGCTACAGACATACTAAGTAAACATGAAGATTATTAGACTTGATTATACGAAAGAAGCTATTTTCAGAAAGACAAGAGGGAGAACTATGCCATGCTTACTTATCGCCTTGAACCAGAACAAGTAAAGGCACCTTGATAAGACTAATTTACTAACTTAAAGGAGAATAAGTTAAATAGTGATTTTTGAGATTGTAGGCTTACTTTGTGGCGAAAAAACGTTTGTTTGTTCTACAAAGTAATTTGTAGGCTTAAAATTAATTTGTATAACAAAGGGGGCACTGTGACGTTATTTACCACACTACCTTGGTTTTCTCTGTGTTTTCTACTTTTTGTGAACAATTTCCAATTTATTTTCGCATTAATTTAAGCACTTTCGAAATTAGGACACACGCTGGTTGCCGGCCTGACTAATAATACTGTTTACATCTATTAAATTAAATAAATGGACGGAACAACGTATTACATTGTTTTAAATAATCTAAATAAGGAATTTTGATTATTATAAGAAGAACGCTTACCTTTTGTTAAACATTTCATCATCCCGTTAAGAAGTCTGTTGACTTATTTATAATGAACGTCAGCCATGTTTGATTTCAACGCATGCGCAGTACTATCAAACCAGTGAGTAAAAGAAGAAACAAAGCTCGATGTAAATAACTCAAAACAAGCGCGTTTTTCAATTCTGACAGATGGAAATAAACATTTAATTCTTTAAGGAAGAAACACTGTTCACTTTCATTAACATACAGTTCAATATTTATGTTAAACCTGCATTTTATTTAATTTTCCCTAGTCCATAGCCAACATTTATCTTTTGGTTTATATATATATATATTTGTTTTCTCTTTGGACTAGGAAGTAAAGAATAGAAGTTTTTTAAATTTGGTTTTGGAAGAATTTTTATAAGTCACGGGAGTCTTCTTCTGAGTGGTTTTAACATGGAGCCAAATCTGTGTAGCTCCGAATTAAAATTATTTTTAAAATGAATTAAAGGTGTTGAATTAAAGTACACGTGGTGAAATGGAAAAACTAAGTGTGTGGACATTAACTAGATTGTTTATTTTCGTTTCAATTCGCATAAGAATTCGAATTACTAGAGTGTAACAAATCTCTGAAGTTGGTGTCAATATGGACTAATGCAGTGGTGAGGCCAAACCAACTCTTCAACTATAAATTATTATCATTTTCTTTTTGTTTCTCCTATAAAATCAGAATTCATTTACTTTCAGAAAGACAGACTAATGTAGAAAATTAATTAACATTTCATTTTATGTAAAATTATTAAATATTTTATTATTATATATTTTTTTGTTTTGTTTTGTCTCAACAATACTGTTCTAAACTTTGTTAACTTAGATTTATATTTACCCGGAATTCATTAGTTAGGCTTGGGATGTGGTAAAGTGGAAAACAATAATAAATCCACAAAAGTGCCAACAATTGTTATTTTATGCATTTATTTTTTTATTGTGTAAATTACATTTTGTTCCAACAAACCATTTTATCTGAATTGTTCATGTTTTTAGTTTTAAGTTCACCCAGTTGTCTCGAGTATTGAGAGTCGTAGTGCCAATGATTGAATTAACCGAGGCAAAATTTCTTTTTTTTTTCTTGTAATTATTTTTTTATCCTAGATACTAGGGGTGGCGCCCAACAATAACACCGCCTTATACATCTTGATGTTAACTATTGTTGTTATGTTAACAAGATGCAGAGGACAATAATATTAGACACCATCAATATAAATAAGTTATACAATATATATAAATAAGTTACAACATATATTTTTTTTATTACAGTATTTAAGCAACAAATAAGACAAGACGAGACTAAAGCCATGTATACACGTACAGTGTTGCAGTTTTATATATATTAAATAATATTATCAATGTTATATATTTATAAAATACGTTAAATGCATGCGTTGTTCTCTGGGTGGTTTCTTTTGGACACTAACACGTTTTACACAGTCTTTTTTGAGATATCTTGTTGTTTTTAATCCAGGAGTGGTAAAACATTCTTAGCCCTCTTACCTTGCTGATTTAGGTGAGGTATGATTGATTTATCTTATATGGATTGCAAAATTAAACATTTTATAGATTGAATATTAATTTAACCTATAAATTATGTATCCGTATCTAATCTTAAAATAAGAGAATACCTTTAAGAAAACTGGAATAATCTTTATCTTGATCATTATTTTGATAACACTAACTATTGATTTTATAAAGAAAATTTAAATTGAAACTCAATATTAACGTGTTTTTAAAAAATAGGAACTCACCGTTCGTCCTGTGGTTACCGAAGCGGCACACATGACATTTTCTTAACATTCACTGGCAATCCAAAATTGTCTGAAATTACCTTTGCTGTGCTGCCAAATGAAACATCAGCTGATAATACTGGCATTTTAATTCGAGCGTTCACAAAAAAATTAAAAGCACTGAAAAGTGATTTGCTTCAACCAATATGTTTGGAAAAATATCGGCGTACGTATATGTAGTTGTGTTCTAAAAAATAACTTTTCTACATTGACATATGCTACTTATTATAAAAATTTCCACGAAACATATAGCATCAGATATATTATAATTATAATAATAGTTTCAAACTCACGCAATATCCTAAGATTTATAATATTGTCCTACAACTAATGGTGGATGGCCATGTGCTAAATCAGAATTCCACTTCTTCACTGTACCGACACAAGCAACCCTACCTATTTCTCTACTATCTTACTTATATACTTAATTTATTAATATATATTCAAGTGCTAATACAAGAAAATTATACTAGTTTCAAATACATGTTTAAATCGAATACAAAAGCCAAAACAAAATTTTCGCCAAAATTAATGACTGAAAAATTTGCAAACATATAAATAAGGCACAAAGTGAGGTTCCATGAATAATATAGATTAGGTTAGGTGGACAGATCTTAAACAAATTTATTTAAACTTATTAGGAATAGCTATAGGTATTTATAAATTAGACTAAATATAGAAGTATTTAGAGTTTGATATTATTAAATAAATTTATTTAAATGGTGAAAACAGACATTACAAAATATAATAAAGTTTAACATACTAACTAGAGGTAATCATGTTTATTTAGAAACTACAATAATTACATTGATATTTATAACTAAATATCATGGGTTGCCCCTGTTGCCCCAACCTCCCCACTTGCCAATAGAGTCATTGACAAGCATTGGGAAGTTTTGGCTGATTTGATATGCGAGTTACAGGTTGTTTTCACATACCCTTATCCTCGTTGCATGAACTTAATTATTGCATGAATTGGTACCTTTGAATTGTTTGTACAAAAATACATGGTTTGATTTGTCTGTAGCCCGACACAAGATATCCACCTTGGCAGAAGCGCCAAGCTAGGTCACCTGTGAAAGGGCTATATTACTTTGTGAGTTACAGGCAGCATTCGCTAGCCCTTATCCTCATGGAATGAGGGTGAAAAAAGTGAATTGATGATCTTATATCTAATGGAGGATGGTATTTATTTGTGAGGTTGTGAATGATTACCTGAAAAAAATACATGTTTGATTAGTTTATATTGCACTTGATGAAGGATGGAATTGATTGTGAAGTTGTGAGTGATCTACTCCAGCCTTGGACGTTTGTATGACCTTTGTTCATGTGGATCGTAGTCCCCTAGTGCTCTGATAATGGGATTATCGTGATTTCCTGCTTTTTCGTAGAAGTTGTTTCTCATTTCCTGGAAGAGCTCAGCAAGCGTCTTGTTTCGGGTCATAACGTGTAGTTGGTCAATCCTTGTTCGCATGTCTACGCCAGTTATCGTCCTGAGTACTCAGTTTTGAACTGTCTGTAGCTTTTTGAGATGCGTCTTAGCTGCATATCCCCATCCTACACAGGCGTAGAGTAAAATCGGCTGGATTACAGTTTTGAAGATCGTGATTTTTGTTCGTTGGCTTAGTTGTGTTCCTTTCAGCAGTGGATAGAGTTGAATGAATACGGCTATTGCTTTTTTGCAGGTCTCGGTGATATGTTTAGTCCTGTTAGTTGCTTGTCTATGTAGATTCCTAGGTATTTGGCGTCATCCTTGAATGGTATATCTTCTTCGTATATAGTAAAGTTGGCCGGTGGCATCTGTCTTTTCCTGGCTACGACCATTGCAGTGGATTTTGTTGCGTTAACTTTTATCCTCCACTTTGTCAGCCATGATTCAAACGTCTTTAAGTACCTTTGTACGGCTAACGACGCATAGTAGATGTTATTTTTTCTTGTATAAATCAAGGTATCGTCGGCGAATAGTCGTATTGTCATTTTTGTCTTGGTCGGAACGTCAGCCACGTAGATGTTGTATAGGAAGGGAGCCAGCACCGACCCTTGTGGTACTCCCGCCTCTGCTTGGATTTCCCCCGATAGTGTGCCCTCAACAGAGACTCGGAATTTTCTATTGCACAGGTAGCTGTAGATCAGTTGCACATCGCCCCTTGGAAAGTTAAAGGTTACCATCTTTTGGATGAGGCCGAGATACCACACCTTGTCAAACGCTTTTTCGATATCCAGAAATATGGCTATTAGGTACTGTCTGTTATTAAAACTGTCTGTGGCGTCCTCTATGAAGTTCAATAGCGGATGGATTGTTGAATGGTGACTTTTAAATCCAAATGGGAGGTCCGGGATTATCTTGTGTGTTTCTGAATGTAGTTTTAGTCTCGTTAGTATAAGTTTTTCAAATTGTTTGCCTATCGTGCTTAGTAGGCTTATAGGTCGCCTATTTTGGGGAAAGATGCCGTTCTTGCCTGGCTTTAGAATAGATATAACCTTGGCCTCTTTCCAGGTGTTTGGGAAATAGGCGATTTTGAGGGATGCATTAAATATTTGTGTTAGGTGGGCTATTGCTTCTTTAGGTATGTTCTTTATCGACTCGTTCTTAATTCCTTCTAGTCCAGGTGCTTTTTTCAGTTTCAGTTGCTTTATAGTGGTTTGGATTTCCTGTTCTGTGATGGGGGCGGGTAAATCTGTCAGAGGTCTTTGAATGTAGGCGTGTACGGCTCTGGTGACGTCTCTGTTGAAGTTTTGCTCGTGTACGGGATTAGGTTTGAATTGGTCTTCAAGTGTTAGAGCAATTGCATTTGCTTTGTCCAGGCTGGAGTAAGCCATCCCCTGTTGTCCATGGATGGCTGGCGTGTTTGTCTTTTTCGATGTCCCCTTCAGTACTTTTGTTATAGTCCAGGTTTCCTGCATGTTAGTGGCTGAGTCAGTGACGAATGTGTTCAAGTTTGTTCTCCTGATCTGGTTTACGGTTCTTTTCACTATTGCCTTTAGACGGTTATATCTGATGCGTTCATTTGGTGATCTTAGTCGCTACCAATCCCTACGGGCCTCCCTTTTTTGGGTTAGTAAATAAATTAGTTCCGGATGTTCAACTCTTAAGTCATGGTGTTTTCGTGAAATCGTAGTATTAAGTTTGTAGGTTTCTTGGAGCGTTGTTGTGAAGAGGTCTACGGCTGCGTCAATGTCTTGTTCAGTGTGGATGTCTAGGTTCCTCGGTAGGGCCTCTTGTTTGTTTTGAATTTGTTCCAATCAGTTGTGCTTATCGTTGGATTTCGCCAGTTAGTTTGGTGCTGTAAGTTTACTTCCCACTCGCATAACAAAGGATTATGATCAGAATCAAGCTCTTGGAGTACTGTAAGGGTGTCTGGCATTATTTTTAGGTTTGTTAGAACTATGTCTAGTATGTCCGGTCTATGTAGATGGTTTCCGGGATAATGGGTGGGAGTGTCTGGTGCTATGATGTTGTACTCTGCTTCATTCGAATGGTCTTCTAGTATCCTTCCGTTCCTGTTTGTGATCCTACTATTCCACAACGTATTTTTACTATTTAAATCGCCACCAATAAAATAGTTGTCAGATGATGTAATGCTGTCTAAGTCTTGTTTCAGTAGGATTTTTGTCGGTGGATTGTAAGCCGCCACAAAGTTAATATGACCTGTTTTCGTGCTAATTGATATGGCTGTGGCTTCGAGGTTTTCAGTCTCGTTGATGTTTGCCCTGTAGTGCGGTAGATAGTCTTTTATAATGACAGCCGTACCTCCTCCCTTTCTGTGTTCCCTGTCCGTCCTGTAGATATTATGTCCCGTGATGTTAAATCGTTGGTCTGTCTTTAGCTGCGTTTCACATATAAGCGCCAAGTCAACTCCGTAGGTTCCTAATAGTTCCTCAAATTCGTGCTTCTGATGTATAATTCCGTTGGCGTTCAATATTAGTATTCTGAGTTGATTTTTATCTATTACTTGTGTTTTACTCGTCATTGGCACCAAAGTAAAAGTCAGTGGCTGCTTCAAGTATTATCATAAGTTTGGACATTTTATCCTCTGCCTGTTTAGTTCTTGATAGAAAAGTTTTTAGATGTTTGAGCAAACCACATATATTCATCTCTTTAAAGATTGTCAATATCTCTTTAAAGTCAAAAGGGGTCGTTTGTTCTTCTTCCTTCTGTTGTTGTGGGTCGTTCCGTCTGCTAAGTAGGGTGTCTCTGTATGATCGTGATGAACCGCTGAGTTTGGTTGGTGGCGTAGTTTTGCTTGGTAGTGGCGGGAAGTCAGTTTTTGTGTGGAGGTAGATATCTTTTCATTTTTTTTCTGTCTTTGGTCGATCTTTTTCTCTATCATTTTCAGGTATTCGGGGCACTTGGAGTAGTTTGCGGTGTGGTCTCCTCCGCAGTTCACACATTTAGCAGGAGTTGTGGGGTCTTTCTTTTGGCAGTCAGAGGTCAAATGCGGCATCAGGCATTTGACGCATCTAGGGTTGTTGGCACAGTTGTTTTTGGAATGTCCAAATTTTTGACATCTATGACATTGCAAAATGTAGTTTTGTGTTTGCACGTAATGCTCTCTTTTGATTCTGGTGTTGTTAATGTAGTTTTCCTGAAAGAGTTTGTAGTTTTGGTCAGTTCTTGTGAGAGTGCAAATGAAAATTGGTAGTAATTTGATGTTATCTTGTGTGTTATTTTCTGTTTGTGATCTTGATGTAAGTTGTCTGACGTCAGATGCTGTGTATCCCATTGTAAGTAGCTCCTCTTTTATCTCGTCGGTGGGCATGTTGGGTGGGAGCCCTTTGATGACAATTTTTAGGGGTTTGTCTCTCGGGAGCGTAAATGTATGGTACTGTTGTCCGGCTTGCTTGAGAAAGGTTTGGAGAGCCTTGAAGTCCTCTAGGGTTGAAGTTTGAATTTTAAGCCCGTCTTTAATGTAAAATATCTTAAATGTTCCTGTCATAATTGTCTTCATCGTCTTTGAAATGTTGGAGTAGTTTGTCGTCCCTGATACGACTATAGGTGGTATTTTTTGTTTTTGAGTATTGGAGTTGTCGTCCCTCACGCTTTTGTTTGGTACTTCTATGATATCCATAGGCTCTTCTTGAACTGTCAGTACCTGATATTGGTTGGTCACTTTAATTGCTTTTGGTGGTTTATCCTCTTTAGCTTTAAAAAGTAATTTCCTTTTTAGAATAGTTGCTTCTGTGAATTCACCGTCCTGCGTCTCATCGTCCGTCAGTTCCACATCAACGTCTTCATCATTTAGATCCCTAGACCAGTCCTGGGTTTGGTGTCTCTTTTGCTGCACACGTGTGTGTTCAGTAGGTTTGTCCATTTTTAATTCGTTGTTAGCCCTAAAAGGGCCGACAACTGTTTAGTCGGTTTATATTTCTATGTATGTCTTTGTTTAGTCACTCTTACCAAATTGCGGTATGACCACTAGATGTATCAATTCTCGACAGGAGTGAAGTCAACCTTCTAACTCCTATTTTACCTATCTCGCTGCCCAGGAGTGAAGTCAACCTTCTAACTCCTATTTTACCTATCTCCCTGCCCAGGAGTGAAGTCAACCTTCTAACTCCTATTTTACCTATCTCGCTGCCCAGGAGTGAAGTCAACCTTCTAACTCCGCTATCACTATTTATTGAATACGAGGAGTGAAGTCAACCTTCTAACTCTGAATATTCAATTCAAGTCTCGTCCGTTCGTCAGTAACTCGTCGCGTCAACTAAATATCAATTGCGAAAAAATATTATTTATAATAAACGAACAAAATTATAAAATATAAAACATAGTAAATAAAAAATATTCTTTAGAATCTAAATTACAATCAATAATTTGTTTTAGTCTCACGTCTTACTACCATTTTGGGTTAAACGCCAAAATACTAATTATACTATGTATTAAGGATCAGGAAGGTGTTAATTTAGAGGAATTTCACCCACATCTCTATGGAGGGAGGTTGAAAAACCATCTAGGAAAACCACCCTCAGTGCACCTGACCGGGATTAAACCCTCATAATACCATTTTCACTAGTCTAGTCAACACGAGAGTAGCTCGTAAAACAACGCAGCCTCCGAGTGGGTGACAATCAATAATTAATTGTTAAAGTCCATAAAGGGTAAACATGGGTAACAAATGAAATATTATATCTAAAAAAAAGGGGAAGAAATAAAAATTTAGGATAATTAGTTTACAAAAACATTTATAAGCCTAATAGGTAAACATCAACAATATCTTTTTGGACCTCTACGATATATTTTTATTCTCCCAATGAATTAATGGAGATATACTTTATAAAAAAAAGGCCCCTCAAATGATAATTTTATCACATATATGAAAATTAATTACAATGCACTTATAGAAGGAATCTACAATCAAAAACTGTTAAATCTATTCTTAGTGAGAAAAGGTTAGTTTGGAAGAAAATAAGGAAAATATGTATGTTGTACAATTAAGTTAATTTAAATATTAAAAAATCACGTTACTTTACACATTAGTAAATTATACTAAACTGACAAAAGTTGAAAATATTAGGTTGTAGTGATATCTAAGACGTTGTTAAGAAAAAATAATAGACAAACTACATTTTAAAATAAAAAGGACATCCCAAACCAAATAATATTAGAAAGTGTTAAATGGTGCTTTACCGCTATGATCTGTCAGCTGGAGCTAGGTGGATGAGAATGCTGTTAAAACAAGGTGACATTTTCTCCTGGAGGAAGAAGGTAGAACGTCTACAACTGGGAACAACAAATATGAAAATAGATATAATGTGCCATGTAATTTATTAAAAATCCAAACTAACTACACATTAGAAATTCTGATGCACACAAATAACTTACAAATCAAAACAGTTTGACACAAAGATAAGCCTATCTGTTACAATAAAATGTATGTTTACATAGCAACTGAGTTTTTACAACAAAATCACTGAGAATTGTAGAGAGCTTGAAGCTTTAGCTAAGAGATAACACTACCATTAATAACCGAGTAAAATAAATTAAAATAGAACCATCACTTCATATCTAAATTTTTCTTCCAGCAAAAGTATAGGCAGTTGATAACTTAAATGAAACACCGTTCATCCCAAGAATAGAAGGATTTACAAATTTAAATCATGATATTCCTCAGCACGCCATTCATGAAATATCACGTGTGCTCTTAAAATTTTCCTAAGGAATTTTCTGAAAGGACAGTTGACAACTTCATTCGCTGTCCTCTTTAAAAGTCGTGACAATATATTTTATGAAGTTGATAGCAAATACATTGTTCCATATAACAACTACTTACTTCTAAAGAACGATGTTAATATAAATAAACAAAGTTTTTCAACGTTAAAAGTGTCAAATAAATTTTCAAATATGTGTAGAAAAGCTACGATGCAGATAACATGGCTTTCATAAAATATGTTCATCGATGGACAACACATTATAATAAAATCTTATCTTACGCAAGAATGAGATACGTCAGCTCCTATGAGCGTTGCTGGAGACTTCTTGAAAACGAGTTGCATGAACAATCAAAAACTATTGTACGGCTTCACTCGAAAGAGCTCTGAAAACTTAAACAACATTATTTGAACGGTTCAGCCTGAATATAACTGATTGAGACTATTGAATTCTCCTATATACTGAGATAGGGAAAAACGCCCAAGATGAAGTGAGAGTGGTTTGCGTAGAATGTAAGTTGTAACACTAAAATCCCCAGAGAGATACTTTATTTGCATGCTCTTACTTTATATAAAAGGTACCATATCATTCAAAAATATAAGGATAGTAAATGGTGTAACATACGAGAAATTCCACTAAGTAGCTGTTTCGATAGGAATTACTGGTGATAAATGGCAGTGGCATGCCTGCCCACAAGAAATGCATGAATTCAAAATTTTGCAAAACCTTCGAAAATATTTCTAGTCTGTACGCTGTTTCTTCCAACCGTTATAACATCTGACTCTGTGGAATTCATTTAATCATTAGTTCATTAAATATTTTATTTATATTCTTGAACCTGAGGCACTAAAAAGTGTTGCCCTATTCATAATAAATTAAATTCAAAATACGAATAGTATTTCCTGGATAAGTTTGTGCCTGCCTCGCATAGATGTCTTACACCCAACTAATAGTCTTTATTAAGATGATCAATTGCAAATAGGAAAAGAACTCACTCTCAATGATGAGTCCTGAACAAAGAATTGCTGATATTTAAATTATACTAGCAGTTGATGGAGGAACAGGCTTCAAAACAGTCATTTTTAGAAAACATAGGAGGATGTGGATGAACATTTATGTACAATACTCTCATTGATATTATAAGATATCTTAGTTAAACAAATTTGACATTGACATTAACTGAAATTGCGGTACTACTTACAGAATGTGTAAAATGAGATTACAAGACTTTTAGCCTTTCATTGACCCTAACGGTAATGTTTGTATCATCCCTTAGAGCTCATTCTTCTCAAGCAGGTATCGTGAAAGAATCTTCACTACCAGCAATTACCATTAATTGCATTGTCGTCTAAGGGACCTAAAGCAGAGCAACTCACCAATGTATGGCCAAATATTTATTTTTGGACGCGATTTTCAACAGATACCGTCAGTGGTTTCTTAATGTGGCAGAATCAAATAATCGAATCATGCATCCAAAATTACAAAGCTCCAAAACCAAAACTTTGAATTTTTTATACTTGTGTTTTGGTATTCGTGTAGATTAAATTATCCCCTCCTAAATTTCATTTGTATCAGGTTACCTACTCAATGCTAATGTGTGGATAATATCCTTCTAGCATACTCGCTAGTATAATTCGTAAACCTGATTATTTAAACAAATAAGATACAATCTATTTATTGGTATAATGTATTTGTTATTTACTATAGTAGTTATAATCAATGTATGTTTACCTGTATAATATTTTTCAAAAATGTGTTCTTTGATCTAATTTGTGGAAACATTATTTGTTTAAGTCACCCTGTAAAAAATACTCTTTCCAAACCTAAAGATTAATTGCAAGATTTACTGTGTGCCATCCCCTATTATAATAAAATTATTTTAAAATTATAAGATTTTATCACGAAATAAATATTTTCCAGTAATATTCTTTCCATAATATAATATAAAGGTAATGAGACCAGTGAAACACATGACAATGTTTTAAATATTACAGCATAATGGAAAGATAGATATTAAAATTAAAATATCAAAATACTGATCCCATTCTTACTTTTGTCAATTAAATGATACAGAAAACCACACCTCAGTATGTTTTCTGGATTTAGATAAGTTTGAGCATAAAATCACCTTAATTGGCTGTGAGATGGACTCTTAAGAAAGACAGTTTGTAGGTCTCTCTCAAAATTTCATGTTAGTTATAAATCTACCTAACCAATAAACAAAGCATTAATATTAAAAATCATAAGTATTATAAACTCTTTGTCAGGTATCAGATGAGCTATAAAGAGGACGATACATTTTATTAAAATGCATTGTACACGTCAATTATTTTACTAATATTTCTTAGATTGAAAAATATTTAATTATATTATTTAAAAAAAATACGGTTGTCTTTTTAATTTAAGAAGTTTGTTTCATTGTATTTGAAATAAATGACGCGCTAATTTTAAATTACAACCTAAGTCCTATTCACAAAATTCGTTGTTTCAGGTCGTAACAAGCTATAGCCCAAAGAAAAAGCAAATCTATTTAAAAGAACAAACTTTCGATTCAATGCAATTACACCCCTTCCTTTCTTTCCCTTCTGCCCCTTTCCACATTTCCCTATTCCCTCATTTTACCCTCTGATAAACAAATGATGAACCCACAACAATGTACTTCCTCTTAGAAACCCCCTCTTTTCCTTTTTTTTTACATCCTCCCCAATGAATTGAATCTCTGATATCTTGATGGTACCTTGAGGCTATATAAATTAGTATTGGAAAGTTTTGAAGGACTACTAAACATTTAACCCGAAGTTCTTTTTTAACTTGTTATATAAAAGAAGTTTCATTGGATGAAATCAGTGAAACACTCCATGACCCCCAACCTTACTTTTAACCCTAAGTTTCTCCACTTCTAAGTAAACATCTCACGCAACTAACATCTGACAGCCTTACGATTCTTAAACATTTGTTAATGCAAAATAGCTCTAAGCTCGGTCGTAGTTCTGTGATATATTAAAAGAGTATATAAACTTGAAGAAGCTATATCTGTTGGTAGGCCAATACCTTCAATGGTAGGATAGTATTAGGATGGATTTGAAAGAATTTAGATGTTAGACTGGAATTAGATGGAGGTGTCTTAGAACAAGGTTGAATGTTGAGAATATACATTTTCATATCTTATATACTTTTTCATTATATTGATATGATTAAAGCAAATTTTCTTAACACACACATTATACTTTCCCTAGTACCGTATGCAAAAATATCAAAACCTGGTGCATTGATGTTAACTATTGGATAACAAGACGATCCCATCCACAATTGATGGGGTTGGTGCATAATGACCCGCATAGTTTTAAAAGGGGTCTACTCACAATTTAAACTTCCATGCAACCCTGAAACCTAGCTATAATAATAAATAAAATATTGTCGATATTAACTCTCCTCAAAGCTTTTACAATCCGAATGGGTTATATACGTGCTGCTTGGGAAAAAATAATCTTCAAATTCTTAGCTAACTTTTTCTAAGCACCACGTCACCTCGTTAGTGTTATACGCTAACTAACTAACAAAACAATGTTTAGTTCAAAAGGTAAGCTACCAGAAATAACTACTAGCATTATTTTCCCCATAAAGTGAGGGTTATATTTGCCCCAACCCTCTCAATTAGTACCCAACACGATTAAAATAAGGAAATATTTTGCCCACACAACTTGAAACCAAAATAATATTTTCTAGAATAGTATTTGACGAATATATAACTAATCCAAATATAAGTAATATAGTGTCAATTTGGCAAAGTTCTGACCTATAATTTTACTTTTATACTTAAAAAGATTTCAAACCATATAATCTGAATAGTTTTATAATTTGACACTATAAATAGATTAATTTCACTCACTTTAATAAATATAAGTCGTATATGTTACTTTTATAGCAATGCATTAATGAAATAGCTTATCTCTAATAAAATTTACTTCATCGTTGTCTCATAAATGGATGAATGATGGAATAGTAAAAAAAATATGCTATTTTTGGTACCAGTGTGTGCTCGCAAGATTTTTTCAAGGTCATTCAATTAATTATACAAATTATAAAGGGGAAAAACAACACATAGTTATTGGTGTAGCCTAAACTTAGTTTGGCGTTAGGGGATAGATTTATGGCCTAAAGAAAAATCCTTAACGATTGTCATTGGTGTTTTTATTTTGGCCGTGGTTAATTGCTAACCAAGTATATAAAATATGTATAAAATTAAATAAATTGGTAAGTCCTGTACTGATTTAATCAGTTGCTTTAAAAAAAGACCCTTATAAACGAAACTTGAAAAAATTCAATACATACACAAATATTTCTATGCTAGTCTCTTTATCTCTTCTTATCAAGTTGAAAAATATTCTCAAATACAATGAAAACAAATAATGAATCTACTTTGACTTGCTTTCTAGCTGATTAACTTAATTTTATCTAGCAAAAGAGCACAATATTAAAAGAAAATAGCAATATTGTTTACAGCAAGGCACTCAACACAACCTTCCAGAATTTTTTTTTAATATATATCTTTAAAAAATATTGGAATTTTACAAGACACTCTTACAAAAGATATTATTTTATTGCTTCCAAAATTATACTTAAACACGCATCTTGAAGGAAAAGTTACTAAGATACCAAAATTAAAATTTAATTATTTAACATTAAACTTTTTCCAAGATTTACATTTAAATATGAAACCTCTTTTACTAACCAATTATACAGAAGGACCGAATAGAAACAGAAAATAAAACAATCAGAATGAGTAGTTCGAGTGAAATCAGTTACAATAGTCTGAGAACAGACGACTGTTAGGGTTCGGCCAGACTGCCAAGCGTGCGAGCGAGCGCGCAAGCGACTGGGTGGCCAAACTGGCGAGCGCGCGAGCGAGCGAGCGAGCGCGTAATTAGCGGACCCTAGTTAGATTATTATTAGCACCGCGTCTTACTACCCGTTCGGGTTATACGCACTTACGCTAATGTGTAATGGTAGGGTTATTGTGAGATGAAATGAAGGACCTACAGTTTAACGTGGAATCCGAACCACGGTGGTGGCCTGGCATTCCCTACATTCACAAGATGTCTTGTCAGAGGTGAAGGAAGGGGTTGGAAATAAGATAAATCTGTGCCGGGACCGAGGATTGAACCCGGGCTGCCAGCACAGAAGTCTGACACCTTACCCCTAGACCACTAGGTCACCGCCCCCCCCCCCCCCTAGTTAGAGAAGATGTCTCTGTCAAACACACTTAGTACATCTCTGCTCCTCGAAAATTCTTACAGAAAATATTGTGTATTTATAAAAAAGAAAAAAGTAGAAGTGCATCCAATTAATAAATTGAGAAATGCGTATGGTACTGTACTTAAGTGTTTTAAAATCAGATTTGCCGCACCAGTGGCAGAATGGTGCGTTGCACTCGATAACTTTTGACTAGGAGGCAAAGGTTCGAATCTTGGCTCAGTGAACTGAAGGTGATTTTTATAAATTATTTATTGTTGTGGTTTTTTATAC